>JAOUZG010010843.1:0-24457 GCA_026289955.1 Argiope argentata
ACAATAAAATGAATGATTAAACTGTAAATAATTTAATAACATTCAAGTGGAACTTTCAATATGGAATATCTAATGATTTGCAAACAAAATTTTACTGCTAAACCTTGTGAGGTAAAATCCATCGCAAATTTCTTTACCTGATCTATTATAAATAGTACATTGTTAAACCAGTGAGACAATATGACCAAATCCTTATCATATTGTTAATTCATTTGAATCCGATGGTGTACAGATATATTTGGGAAATATATTTCTATCAGAATGAGGAAATTCTACATGCTTTAGATTTTATTTTGAAATATCTGCTTTTCATTTCAAAAAGCTGAAAATCCATTGTTGTTGAGACTTGAATAAATATCCAGTGGAAGAGTATAAATGGGTTAAATTGTAGTCATAGATATATAAATATCTGTATATTAACTCATTTATATAGTGCTATACTGCAGTTTGTGCATTAAATAACCATATTTTTGAAATACTAAACACAAATTAAATCATTCACAAGCATAATTCAATATATAAATTATGTAGAATACATAAACATCTCAAATAAATCAATACAACATATCTTTCCAAGCTCAAATGATATTATTTAATTAGTGAATAAAATTGCTTTGTTAAGTGTTTATATTCTTGTAAATTCTTGCTGAATTCAGAATCTCAGGTTTTGTCAACCTGTATTTTGTACAATCTATGTTAAATAAAAAATGTCTTTTTTTTTATTTATTTGGTTCTAAATACATTAAGAACTGCAAAAAGGACTAATAAATTAGTATTTTATGCATTTCAAAAAATGCATCAAAAAATTAAATTTATATATGTATTTTATATTAAGAATTTTGTTTTGAAAAGTGTAGTTAAGCCTAGTTATCACTTTGAAGGTATATTTTACAATATTAGGATATTTTTTTCTGTCCATTCTTTTCAATAGAGGCAATTGATAAGCATAACTCAATAATAAAGAAGTTTTGCAAGGTATCTAATATTGATAATCTTAACTGTGTTCTGATGTAATGTCTCTTCCTACTTACTTAAGATGTGTGCCAAGTACCCGAATTAAGTTGACATATTGCATTTATTATGAACTTATATGAGCACAAAATTGCTTTATTGCTACAATATTAAGATAATTTTTAATTCATATATTAAGATAGTTTTTAATTCATATTATGTATTCATTCTTTTAAATTTCAAACATGAGTGTGAATCTTTGATCTTCAAAGACAATAATATTTTTTTCAGACATAATATTATTATTCAGGTAAATGAAATCAGAAATAAATATTATTGCTTGAATTCTAACGTAAATTATTTCACTTTTATTCATTACACAATTCATAGAAAAATTGTAGTAATTTAAAGGATTTTCATTTAAATTCAGCTTCTTTGTAACATATTAATTATAATTTTGTTGATTTGATGGAGTCTCAAAGAAATTAATATTTGTCTTTTTTTACAATGCCTTAGACTAACTAATGGAATGATTCCATTCTGTTTTAAGTCTGGTATCTATCATATTCTAGATATCTTATAGAAAGCCTGAAAATAGAAAGTATAAATTAAGTAAAAAGATTTATTTAGAAATAATGGTGAATCTTCAGATTTAAAATCTTAAGAAATATGATAGTGATAGTTCATATACTTGACTATTTATTATTATAAATTGATCATTAGATATTGTTTCTTAGTAAAATGTCTTTTAAATATGTTGTCAGTGTAAATATGTTTAATGTAATATCAATGATGTGTGAATCATAATATATAAAATTTCTTAATTCTAAAATTTGATATTTTATATTACCTACCTTCTTTTTTTCCTTTTAACTGATTGCTAGCTTTAATGTTGTTTTTAGTTGCATATACCTTTTGTTTTCCTTTCTCTCCTCCCATGTCACTTGTTAAAAGACCCAAGACTGGGGTAACAGATTGATTGAATTTCACAGAACTTCAATAAGTGACAATCCCTCGCTTTAAAGCTCAAATAGTCATCTCTGAAAGTTATTTTAGATCATGGCTGTAGACTGAAAATTCCATATCAAAGAAAAATTAGTAGCCATTATACAAGAATGGCTGATAAAAAAGTTTCAGTCTAATACATTACCTGTGTTTAATTGCTCTTATTCTTTTTTGTATAGGAGATCAATCCTCTAATACAGCATTTCATTCAAATGAGGGTGTGGTGAAAATAACTGTGCATCATTGTGAACTGAAGTTAGAGAAATTACTAGTGCAACCTGTTGTTTGTATGCATGTTGTTAATTCTAGTCATGGAAGCTATGTTAAAAAGCAAGATAGGTAAATTAATTATTGTTCCTTATTTTACTATGCTGTTCTTGTGAATGATTTTCTAAATGACTTATTTTTAAAATATAATTTATTTCTATAATTCTTTTGTATCTATTTTATATATTTTTATAATTTATTTTGAATTTATTAATTCAGCCCAAATCTGCTTTATCTTGTTATTTTAAATGTATTTATTTTTGCTTTAAGAAAACAGTTCAAAACTAGAATCAATTAGGGTGACATTAACATTATATAGAATATTCATTCTGACCTTAGCCCAATAATTTATTTCAAAAATTTAGAAACAGGTCTGTACTGTTTTATTAGAAAAATGCTTTAAAAAGTGCAAAGAATTTTTAAATTATTTTATATTATTTGAGTCAATAAAAGTACTCTTGATATAGTTCAGAAGTTTAAATTTTTATGCAGTCCTCTGATCCTATTAGTCATATTTAGTAAAATAATCTTGACACATTGTTCAAATGATTAGGTACCACTCTTTAGGGACTAAAGCTGATTGAGTTATAAAGTTTCAATTTCATTATTGTAAACCAAGTATTGTCCGCCTCAAACTATGCCCACTTCTCAATGCTCATGATGGATCGCAATCGATCTGGTCGACCAACTGTGAATATTGAAGGAAAAAAGATGCATGAAGACCAGCAATTCATAATTTCTTTTTTATCTTTGGAATTTTAAAATGTGAGTAAAACAACTTTGAACAAAACTGACATGTGTTGCTCCCTGATTGTTTACTGATGAACATCAAGTGAAAAGAATAGCTTCTGCTTGATTTCTTTAGATCTATATCCAGGCATGAATTAAAGGCAAGACATTTGTCAGCTGTAAAATATGAAATAAAAATCTGGAGAATTAGAAACTACTATTAATTAACTATTTGACTCAAGATGGTTAGTTAGCACTAATCCAGTGCTTGTTTTAATAATTGGTTTTTTAAAAATAATAGAAGCTTTATCAGAAAAAAGATAATCACTAGCAAAAAAAAAAAAAAAAGAACTACTGTACTGGAAATTGTTGATTTACTTAAGAAAATATATATGTAGAAATTGGTACTCATGGTAGTAATTTAGATTGTCATTTTTAGGAGAATAAATAAAATAAATTATGAAGAATTTCCCTTATTAAAATCATTAAAAAACTTTATTAGGCAGATTTGAAATTTTTCAAATGTATGAAAACAATCTGCTCCCTTAATAGTATGGAGTTTCAAGGATCATATTCATTAAAGACCTTCATAAAAAAATAACCTTTACTGAAAATTCAACTTCCTGTCATGAGAAATTCATTAATTATATTTTTGCTTATTTGTGGTAATTTATTGCAGAGCTTTCTATAAGAAACAAAATTAGAGGAATAATTTAAAAATATTCAAAATATTTTTTAAAATTTAATACATCTAGAGTAGAAAAGAATTCTTGTTTTGATAAACAAATCTGTTTATTAAAGTGATATAGATACTACAGTGTTTGACATTATATTAGAGCAGTTCTTATTTCTTGTAAAAGACAATAGGGAAAAATTTAGTAACCAAACTGAAATATATAAAGCCTCTAAAGTGCTATTATCAATATTTCTAATTATTTTGAAAATTTTGTTGACTACCCATTATGATCTCATCAGCTGAGAGATAATTTTCTATCTTGAAAAGAGTAAAAATTATTGCAAAAATTCAATGTCAGAAGACAGATTAAATAGCATGGCTTTACTGTACATAGAACAAGAATGGTGAAATAATCTTAACCTATCTAAAATAAAGTATTATTTAAAGAAAAATTAATTTTGTTTATTTTATTTATAATTAAGTAATAAAAATTATTAAAAAACATTTATAATAGTTTGGTTTCCCCCCCCCCAAAAAAAACATTGTGCATTTCTTTGTGTAATTTTAAACTTTGTTATTTATCAACACATTCAAAAGAGTGATTCAAAAGCAAAGAAGCAATTTTTGTATTGATTACTTGCAATAAATTGCTCTACTTATCCTAAATGTATTAAAGTATCATGTTATTCATTTATTAAATGATCAAAGGTTTGAAATTTATATTCTAATATAAATATCTTAATTTCATTTATCATATTCTATTCAAATTATTCTTTTTCATTTTAAAAGGAAATATTTTAAGTATTTAAAAATGTATTAGTTTCACTTCGTTTCTGCTCGTATTTTAACTCAAAATTGCGTATTGATTGCTTCATGGCTAGTTCAAGAGGCAAAAAAGCTTTCAGGAGTAGAAGGAAGAAAGTTTTATACATCATTAAAGTTTGTGACTAGCAATCAAAAAAAGGAAATTCTTTATTCCCATCACACATTCTTCGAAATGAGCCAGTCAAATTACCGACGTTTCTCTTAAAACCATGAAGAAGATTCGACGGGAAGTAGATGAACTTCATCTTAAAAAAAAGTGTAAAAGGATGTTCTTGAAAAAAAAAATCAATTGAGGAATTCAGTTGTAGCATTATAAGACGAAATGCTCATGACTTTTATGTTAAAGGAAGAAAGATCCCTTCATTGAATAAATTGTTTCCAGTTTTGAAAGAAACAATGAATTTGAAGGGGAACTAAGAAACTTTAGGAAACATTCTACATAAAATTGGTTTTAAATGGAAAAGATGTAGGAATAAACGGAAAATAATAGCTGAACGAAAGGACATTATTTTAAAGAGAATTCAGTTTTTGAGAACCATAAAAAGATATCAGAAAGAATATAGTCCAGTAATTTGTATTGATAGAGCTTGTATCGACAATAACGACTTTTAACAAATGTTGATAGTTGGAAAATGTAGGTGGCATACTCTAAACAGAAAATACTTCACATTGCATTATTGTGTGCCAGAAAAGGTTATGGTTGTAATTGATAATGCTCCATACCATACAGTTTCATAAAATTCCAAATTCTAATCGTCGCAAAAGAGAAATTTTCAAATTGGCTGGCAGCAAGCTCTATCATTCATATACCTAATTCCTTAAAAAATAAAATTATTACAACTTTTAAGATTAAATGTTCCCAAATTTAAGACTTAAAAATTTAATATTATGTTACAACAACACGGTTTTCAAGCACTTCGCCTTCCACCGTACTATAGCTACATCAATGCGATCGAGTACATTTGGAAAAATATAAAAAGACAATTTAGAGATATCAACCCCACAGCAGACATCAATACGAGTAAATTACTTTGGGAAGCGGAAGAGACCATACATAAAACATCCAATAATGGAAGCAGTCTCATTGTAAGCACATTGAAAAACTTGAAATGAAATAGTTTGAAAAGGACGCTATTATTGAAGAAATGCGCGAAACCCTTCAAATTTCTTTAACGAGTGAAGTAGAAAATGATAGAAGCCATCCTTTCAACGAAAAGTGAAAATGACAATATTTGGAGGTAAAATTTTGCTAATTGTTTCATGTATTATATTTAAAATTAATAATATTCTTAAGCTGAAAAATCATTAATAATAATGTTCTTTTTAACATTAAAATATATAAAATATCATTTATTTAAAAAAATGATATTTTTAAGACTTTCCCGATTTACAACAGTTCCTTAAATGAAAATAAAATGTTTTAAATAGAATAAACTCTCGATTATCAATTGTTGTTAATCTAAAAATATTGTCAGAAAGTTCAATAACATAAAAAAGAAGCATTTTAACATTTAAAAAAATCATTATTATTTTGCAAAAAAAAAGTGAATGACTAGATTTTAAGAACTGAAATTTTTCGTTTATTCATCATAATTTAATGCTTATAAAAAATACATTAAATAAAAATTGCTCTGAAATATTTTATTGTGTATTAGTAATTTTTCTTTTGTAATTAGCAATTTTATTACGAATTATATGTAATGTTTACGCCTCATAAATCCGCTAACAATTCAAGTTTACTTTATTGTTAAATCTAAATATCTCCTCCTTTCACCATTCCTCTCACCCCTATTTTGACGAATTAAATCCAACCCAATACATTCACAAAAGCACGGAAAGTTTTAGAATCTGTTTTCAGGTAGTTTATAATTTTCATACCTCTAAAACTTCTACATTTTTTTTAAAAAAAAAGGAAGAAAGAAAAAGGATTTATAATAGATTGTGGCACACTAAGAAGAGCAGGAGGAGGGGACACATCAGTTATACTGATATGAAGATTTAAATTTTGTAATTCTTGAGTTTATCACTTTTCATATTCAATTTCTTTGTTATATTATCATTATTTTTTAACTTAATAACTTATTGAATATAATATTCATTTATTCGTCACTTATAATCAAAGTAATTTTGCTAAAAAATAGCTTTTTTTATATTGTTGTTATTACTAATGGCACTTGCCATGGACAAGCCCCACTGATACAACAGCAGATTTAAGCTGAAATAAGCGTTTCTTGTTTGAAGTAGCGCCAATTAGGGCCAAAAGTACGACTTTAGCTACACCCTCGTCGCATGCGCTTGCACAGCCCCTTTTTATAGGGGGACACATTCACACGTCTCTCAGATAGAACATAGAACAACCATGTCCTTACCGGGACTCCCAGATCTCGAGGAAGACGCGCTACCTCTGTGAAAGGATGCCGAAAGCTTTTTTTATACAATGGATTATAAGTTGATTTGGTTATATTTAATATAAATATTTATATATGCGAATTACAAATATAATGCAATAAATACATGTAATGATTCCAAAGTATATTACTTATTAACAAAGTTTAGTTAAGCTAATCAATTAGATAATTAAACTAAAACCTTAAAGAAATTATAAGGCGAAATTATTGTTGATATAAATAGTCATTATAAATTAAAATTTGTGAATTAATTTAAAATATTGGATTTTAGAAATCGAAATTGGTAAGTTCATATGTATGATTCTTTTAGAGGGCCCCCACGAAATCTAGCGTCAGAGACCCCCAGTATGCTTGATAAGCCTTTGGCATATCATAAGAAAGGGATCAGTTGTTAGAGAACATTGACTCAATTGATAAGACGTGGGTTTCTCATATGACTCCAGAGTCAATACACTAGTCAATGGAATGGTGTCATACCGCATCTCTAGTCGAGTCAAGGCCAAGCAGACTATTTAAATCCGCAAGGTTAACCATATTTTGGGATAGGCATGGAGTCTTGTCAGTTGAGTGCATGTAGCAAGGGATAACAATAAATGCAGCCACTTACTTCACTACCCTGACTAAACATTGTGAGACTCTATTCTGCCTTTCTTATCCAAAATCTGATAAGATCTTTTGGATGTGAACGGATTGACCATCAATCGTACAGTCAAGATTTGGAGTCTAGCGATTTCCATTTATTCTGCTACCTCAAGGAGTTTCTGGACGGCAAGCATTTTTCCTCAGATGACGAGATGCAAGAAACAGCTTAAGTTTGGTTATCGTTGCAAGCGGTAGTCTTTTATGACTTGGACATACAAAAGCTTGTAGAAGGTTATAACAAATACTTACTCAATTATGGGAACTATGTGAAAAAATAATAAACATGTAAGGAATTAAATAAAAAAAGCTTTTTGAAATAATCTGTGATGGTTTAAGTTTTATAAGAAATTGGATCTTACTTTCCGATTAACTCTCGTATGCATGCAAAATACACATAAATAAAAGAAAATATATAGACAATAATGAAACTCAAGTACACAAAAATACATTTGAATTTCACAGTACAGTATAAGAATGTACCAATCAATTATGAGTTTAAAAAGTGGAGATATTTAACTTTAAAAAATTTAAAAGACATATAAAAAACTTCTTGCTTAAAAATTCAATAAAAACTTATAGGACTTGTTTTTACAAAAAGTTGTCAATCTAATTCAATATAATAAAACATCCTGAAATAGTCTTCTATCTCTAAAAACTCTACATGCACACCAAAACGTGAGCAATTGAATATTTTGGTGGCAATCAGCCATGTTATTAATAATTTTATAGAAAAATGGCTTATAATGAATATCTCCTCGAGATTTTAAACTATGAGTATTATAACTATTATACAGATAAGTAGAACCTATGACAACTATAAATACTGTTCGTTGCTAATCCCAATTAACGGTACATTGTACCAGATTTCAGCAAATTATACAGAAATACAAAAACTTTGAGGATACTTAAAAGAAGATTAGTTTCAGGCTTAAAAATTCCAAATTCTTTTATATGATTCTGAAATAATAATTTTATTAATTGTCAGAAAGTAAGTTTGGTATCGAAAATAGCACCAAAATCAGTAACATTATATATTTATTTAACCTTTTCACTCTCGAGAAAGTAATCAGGTGCTTAATGATCTAATGAAAAAATTTCTATAAACTAAAAATATTTAAATCTTATTTAAAATCATTTCTGTGAGAATTTGACTAGTTCAGGTTTAAATGCAATTGGGAGAGATTTTTCAGTAGATATCACCTTAGGTGGTATTATTGATGAACTCGCAAATTAGAAAACGAGAGGAATGCAGACTTTATTTATTTATTGAACTAATTATATTAAATTTGCTTGATAAGAATCTTTTATTTTTCAACTTTTTGTACAATATATGTGTATTCATATTTTGTTCTCCAATATACACTTTGAATTCAAATAATACTGATTTTTTAACAACAAATAAAGAAAGATGATTTGTAATTACTCGATTAAGTCTCTCATTTAATCTTATTCTAGATGTAATGCCGTTGTTCGAATCTAACATAATTAATTAATAACAGAAGATTTGAACCTTTTTGTTTGAAATTTTAAGTGTATTAGGGTCATATTACTAAATATGACTAATGGTGCTATGGGACTATAAAATATCGGTACTTATTGACTCAAACAGCAAAAAAGGCAATTCTTTAGATGGCATTTTAACTACACTGCTCAAAACAATTAGGGGAGCACATGGTTTTAACAGAATTACGCAAAGATGTCTACCAATAAGTAACATGAAATGAATCATCCATAAATTACAGCCTGCCAGGAAACGGAAGAACAACACTTTATATGCAAATCAAAGTTCATGACGTCAAAAACCAGAAAAAGGAGATACGGCTAGAAATCGGGATGCTGCAGAAACGTCTGTTTTATTGCCGTAACTGTGAAATTTGATTGCGCAGTCTTTCCGTTTTTGAGACAAGCTTATGAGAATGTCTGAACAATGTGATTTACCGAAATCCATGGCATGGCGTGTAATAGGCCGACTGGAATCAGGCCAAACACAAAGGAGCGTCGCGGACGCTGTTGGAGTCGCCAGAAGTGTTGTTGCAAGGCTGTGGAATCAATTCCAAGAAACAGGAAATGTTAGACGTCGACCAGGGCAAGGTCGGCCACGCGCCACTACAGCAACTGATGACCGGTATATACGGTTAACAGCCCGTCGAAACACGACAGATAATGCTACTCAGCTGCAAAGACAGTTGTTCTTGGCAACAGGACAAAGGGTGTCTAGCCAAACAGTACGTAATAGGCTTCATGGGGGAGGGCTCTATTCACGTAGGCCAATGGTCTGCATTCCGTTGACCCCGCGACACCGTGCGGCCCGAAGAAGATGGGCTGCTGAACATCGAGATGACTGGAAAACATGATTGGAGCCAAGTCCCGATTCAGTTTGGAGTGTGACACTCGACGCGTTCTGGTATGGTGGGAGAGGGGCACTCGAAATAACCCCGCATTCGTTCGTGAAAGGTCACAATACAGACGAGCTGGTTGGATTTTATGGGGTGGAATTAGCATAGGCGGACGTACGGACCTGCATATCATTCGGAATGGCACTTTGACGGGCCGCAGATATGTAGACAAGATACTGCGATCTCATGTCATCCCTTAAGCTGGAGCCATTGGCGAATCCTTTATTTTCCAGGATGATAATGCCCGACCGCATAGAGCTCGTCTGGGGGAGAACATACTTGAAGCTGAAACAATACAACGTATGGAATGTCAAGTGTGCTCTCCTGACCTGAATCCAATCGAGCATGTTTGGGACATGCTCGAATGACGCATTGCTGCGTGGCCAAGGCCGTCTGTGACTGTCCCAGACTTGGAGATTGCACTTCTTGAGGAATGGAACAGTATTCCCCAAAGTCTGATCGATAACCTAATCGCATCCATGGCAAACAGGTGTGCAGCAGTCTTAGCTGTTCGAGAAGGCCACACGCCCTATTAAAACTCATGCATCATGTCTATTCAGAGCCTTTTTTTTTTATCGTTTACATGAAACCAAATTGTTGTCCTAAATCATCTTTTCAATTTTTTTTCCATATTTTCAAAGAATTAAAGCTTAATTCCACATTGTTTTTTTTTCTCTGTATTGCGCATGGATACGCGTGTACTACCCATTGTATACGTGGCTGTCTCTCACGGTTTTCTTGATTTTTTTGCTTACTCCCCTAATTGTTTTGAGCAGTGTATTTTTCTAATTGAAAATATATACTTATTTGTAACCGTTTAAAAATTAGTTATTAGGTCACGATTAAATTGCACTTCTTCGTTCATTCATTTTGACTTCATGTTTTTATTAGAAAATAATGGCTTTACTCCTAATTCTACATTAATAATTTTTCATGAATTTTTATTCCATTGTTACAAGTGGAAATTTGCTGAGTGTTGAGCTTATTTGTTATCAATTTCTAAATATCATTCGAATCTTCCCCTTTTAATTTTTTTATCATTAATGTTGACGTAACCAGTTTTAGATATGTATTTAATTAATTTTTTCGGTATTTAAGCCGGCTCATTTATTTAGGAAATACGAACCTGAAAAATACTCTAAGCATTTAATTTACTTGTACATATTTATTCACTGATATCCAGAAATGTGAAATTGCTAAATATCAGCGCAATAATTCTTCATCTAAGTTGTCAAATCTTATAATGTCATTGACCTCTTTTAAATTCATAGGCCATTTGCGCTTTTTACTTAACTCAGGATACCGATATAATCACGATGTTAATCGATATCCTGAATGCCGGCCAATGTCATACAGATAACAAAACAATGATATTAGGCATTTTATGCTAATCGGGAAGTCATATCATTGACTCTCCGATCTGCCCGAAGGCACACGGATAAACAATAAAACTGAATGATCGGACCGCCGCAACAGCAACATTGGCGGGAACTGTGGTTTAGTCCTAAGGGCCATCAAGGCCACTGTACAACCCTTCCCGTAGGAAGAACCTCCCGTCATCGATGGAAGAAGTCGGACTCCCACCTGTTTGTTAATCCTTCAGGGTGGCGAGGTCCAACCATGATGCCGCATTTCAATATGCCCTCGAATAACTGCTAATAGAGAAAAATTACTTTTTTGTGGAAACATTTTTAACTGTATTAAAAAATGATGTAAGCAAAACTTTCTAAAGGTTTGGTTTTTAATTTCATGACCGTATACTTGGAGATATTGCTCATAGATCTTTTTTCATTAAGATGGGTTTATATTTAAAAATTTCAACTTGTTTCTTTTTACTGTATTAACATTGGTGAAAGATTAGTAGTTATTATTTACATACTCAAAAAATTAGAGGATAATATCTTCGTCATGAATATCCAGATTGAATGATGGAGCATTTGATTTAAAGATGGATTCGGTTATAGAGAAATCAATAGTACAAAGGCAAAAATTCTTTTCATTGAAAATATTTTTATTTAACCTATAATATATTTCTTTTTGTTAGCTTTTCACTGACATATTGTTGAAAATTACACTTTAAAATTGGTGAATCAAACACCAAATTCCAACATGTACTTAATTATCAATTATGCACGTAACCTATCAAATGGAATCTGTAATTCATCTGTTTTTTTATCTATTAGTTTTTTATGTCATCTGAGATTTTCCTGTTTAATAAAATTCTAAAATTAAATAAAAACATGTTTAATGTAGTTCTTTCTATTTTTACAAAAAAAATGATTTATTTATTTTCAGTAAAAGAGCTGTTACATCTTTTTACGAAAACCAACGAGGCGATATAGATTATATTTTACCTATAATGACTCAACCATGTACAATTCTAGGAAAAAAGTAAGAATAGAAAACAAATATTTCTGAATTTTAGTTCTTAGATTTTTCATATATATCACTAATCTAAAAAATAATCATTTATTGGAATTCATGTTTTTAACATTTTTATTTATTTATATTCTACAGAAATCAGATTTCTGATATCAAGTCAAAATTTGTTAGTTTGCATTTTCAAAAACTTCTGAAATGTAACAGTTTTTTAAACAGCCGTTACTCTTTGAATGTTGTCATATTCTTTTTCTTGTTTATAAACATTTTTCTTGTCGGATAACATGCGGTAGAACTTTTAAATTTCTATTAAAATAATTTTGTTTAACTTTTTTAAGACTTTTTTAAAGAAATTATAACAAAATGAAACAACTCGTAATAATGATTTTCAATATTTAAGCTATAAAACTTCTTTAGGATTGGCATCCTTGTTCAAGTTACAATATAATATTTTGTTATTCATGTGTAATTATAAATGATAATTTCATGAAATAGAATAAATATTTTAAATATACTTTAAATGGAATTTTCTACGTCTTTAAAAATCTATTAATTTGATAAGTATTTTTCTGATAAGAAAAACTAACTTAGAATCCTCTTAGTATGTATTATAATTCAAGAGTTCTCGTTAAACAATCCTGGTTAAGGAAGCCAGGACCATCTGATGATTTGGAAGATAATTATAAACTTTACTTATTTTAGGTTATACATCCCTTTAGCCATTTTTAGTTTATATCTTTTCTTTTTTATGGATAATTTTCTGTTTTAATTGGAAATGCATTTCAAGAATGTAAAATTATGTTTAAAAAATATGAATAGAAAATTTTCTATAGATTATTATTGTGATCATTAGGATTTTTTTTATAGAAATGGAAAAAATTTTGTATTTTCAGAATTTTCAAGTGATTATTTTTAATTAGTTACTTTTTATATAAATCTTTTTGTTAAAAAAATATTTGAAAACTAAGATTTTTAAAATGAAAAATAAAAGAAGTAAGTTCATTTTTTTATTTTTCATTATAGACAATTATTTCTCACCAAAATATAAACTCATTTCATTAAATTTCGCCAAAATATCATATGAATAATTTCTGTTTTGCTTTACTTTTTGTATAAATACAATAAGCTCCTCATATAAAATTCTAGCTTGTTTGGTTAATTTTATTAAACTTCCTTTGTTTCAAAATTTAACTTTTTATGTTGAGGAAACACAAAGGAGGAATTACTTACTTTTCAAAATGAGGTTATTTTCAAACGTTTATTTTGGTCATAATAATACATTAGTTGAATGATTATCCTTATTAGGGTTTTTATAAATTGTCCTGTGATTATTGACATCACTATTTAAAATTTACGAAGACAATCATTTTATCATAGAACTGATATGAAACTCATGTACTCATATGAAATATATTAATGAAACTTGTAAGATTTGTTACCTATTTTTTAGGTCACAACTATTGCGATGGGAAGAATCTTTCATTTTAAATGAAAATATGGAACACCTACTGAAAAAAGAAATAAGCACTATCCTATTTTTTGAGGTAATGTTATTAAATATCGTACAAGCATGAATATGTATACAAGTAAGATATATAATACTAATAAGTTTTATAGTTTCATTTGAAAACAATAGGCACTTCATAAGACGAAATTTGTGTGTGTGTTTAAAATCTCCCCACAAATGTTTATTTCTCAACATATTGCACTTTGGAATACATTTCCAGTTACAAATTATCATTAAATAAGATGGACAGTTGTATGAGAACACTAGTTTTTTTCAGAAATTGATGATAAAAAATATTAAAAATTGAATGTCCATACAGCACCTTTAATATAAAAAGATCAATTAGAAAAATATTTCTTTGACGTTCTCCTCTGCAGACGCAAAATTTCACACTTCTGTTTAAAACGTTAGCAGATATATGCTTATTTTTAAATTTAGAAGAGTTAATCATAAATATAGATGAAAACATTTGCTTCAAAAAGGCAAAAATGTCCATTACTGAAAAAGTTTCATGTATAAATATTTAAGTAGTAACACAATATCTAATCATCATGACTTGAAAGACATTCTTTAATTAGGCATATTGTACTTCACTATGATTATTTGGACTTAAAGAAAAAATCAAAATTTCTACAGTTCAAATATTTCAGAGAAGTAAGGGATACTGGATAATAAAATAATATAAATTATTTATCTCCTCCTTACCTATTGGAATTTCGAGTGTTTAGGTTTTATTTAATGCTGTGCTGCAATTTGTAGTGTATTGTATGAATTTATAATCACCATTGTCATTTAAAATAAAATCAATTTTCTTTTAGAATTTATAGCTCTGTTCATGAAAATCAACTTTTCTAGGTCATAGATTTAGTACCTTTGACCTTCACAAAATATCACTATGAAAGATTAAATGAAAATGGAATGCAAAAGTTGGCCTGGGCATTTTTAAAGGTGGGTATAGTTTTGTATTTGAACTAAGTCAAATTTGAATATTTTATTCTAAGTACTTAAAAGTACTTTTGATATTCTTAAAAATCATGAAATGCATTTAAAGATAGAAATATTTTTATGACATTTACTGTTCATTACAAAATTAATAATTGGTTTCTAAAACAATTTTCAAAATTTGTTACAGGTTGTAGGATCAAATGATACAGTTAATATTGGGAATAAATTGCGTCTTCAGTTATACAAGCCTCACATTTCTCGTAAAAAGAAAACTAGTCAACTTGAAGTGAGTAGTACATTAATGATTGATTTATATTCATTAAAGTAACTATCATCTGTTTAAAAGTACCTTTTCAGTTTGAGAGGTAAAGTATCGTCATAATATAGATTGATGTAAAAAAAAAAAATAGAAATGCAAAATTCGCTTGTAGAGAGGAGTGCTGAATTTTATAAATGTAAACGAGAGCGAGAAAGCTGATTATTTTGTTATTTAAAGTACATTAATTAGTATACGATTAATATTTTTTTCTATTTTTATAAGTGCTGCCATATAGTCAATGATTAATATTTCATTGTTTATTATTTTCCAATACATTGTGAACAAGAAATATATTCATATACTACTCTGCTATCACTTCGAAATATGGAATTCTAAAGCAAAATTAATTTTTTAACCCTTTCTTAGACAATGCTTAGTTTGTGAATTTCTTTAACCAAACTAATTATAGAATTAATGATTATATTCATAATTTGATTTATTATTTTCATGATTTGACAAATTTGTTTGAATTTGAATTTCAGCACAAGTTATGTTTCTGTAACAGCAAAATGTGAAAGTTTATATTATTTATTTGTTTATTTTTCAATGTAATTTCTTTTTTTTTATTTCATTATTTATGTACATGTCTGATTTCTGTATTGTTTTTTAGTTAAAAATATTATTATAATTTTTTCAAGGTATTTAAATGGTGGTCCTCGAAACCGAGAATTCCTCTTCCAGCATCTCTTTATATTTCTTTTGAAAGACATAGCATATCTTCTATTGAACCAGCTCTCCGCTCTATGTTACCACTTCAAGAGGTTTGAATTGCAATTTTTTAACTATTTTATTCGTTATTTAATCTTTCTCTAGTATGTAGTAAGAATAAAAATGTTGTGGGTGAAAATGACTTATTCAGTTAAAATTTTACTTTAAAATGAAATGATGTAATAACAGTTTACATCATTTGATTGTAAATAATTTCCAAGAATGAAAAAAAAATTGTTGAACTTTAGAAGTAACTTAACGTACTTTTGATATAACTGTTGATAATATTACTAATTATGAAAATTTTTCTGACATGAGATATTTTTTTAATCATGTTTTGTAGTTAAGTAAATTCATTGTGTTTTTGTATTGTTTAAATAAAAAATGCATTATTATTTATACTATACCTCATATATTTTTCTTACTTCTGTTAATGCTAATTATAAATTATCTCGTATAAAGAATTTTTCTTAAATATTTTACCCTAGATAATTGCCTTCCTTCTGGTTTCCTTACTGATTATAAATTATCTTGTGTAAAGAATTGTTTTTCGCTCTCTTAAATATTTTTACAAAGGATCCATAATTTTTTAAAGAATAATTTTCTTACTATTTCAGAGTGAAAGATAGCTATTAATTTTTGCTTAAATGTTTTTGAGCATTTCGCGAGCATGATGTACTGTTTCACTTACATGAATTAGTATAATTTTATCCCTATTGTTCATGTGTAAATTGATTTATTATTTGAAGCAGTTGCAGAGAGATAGAATCATAATTCTGAAAATATATATGAAACTTGTATTTTTTATTGGATTAATCTTATTTTTGCTTCATATCTGTAAAAGTTCTTTATTTTGGTTATAATAATATTTTTTATATCTCTGAATAGTTTTCCTGCAGTTTTCTCTAGGACATATTAACTTCTATAAAATTGCTCTATTCATATTCCCCGCCGAACACCTCCTTCATCGTCATAATATTGTATGCAGTTAAATTTTCTGTGTACCGTATATAAATTAATTTTTTTTCATTGAAGATTTCAACGTTTATCCTTACAACTGACATGGAATCCTAAAGATTCCAATTGCGGAGATATTCTGTGGAGAAATAATGTTACCTCAAAATTGTCATTATCTTCAATACCAATTCTAGCATATTTATCCAAAGAACTTCAATTCCGTAAAAAAGCTCATTTTATACCTTTTGACATGATATTGTCTGAGTTATGTTAGATTGCATTCCAATGCAATAAACTTTTAATATTTTTTGTTAAGATTTAAAGCTAATATATATTTAGAAAACAATTTTATTTTTGAATATGTGACATAAATTTTGAATAAAAACTCCGATTTATTTATTTATTGTGATAAATCTCTTTATTAATTATATATATTCTGGGTCTGATATTTTATCATGCTATAATTTCACAGGAAACTAGCTCATCTGTTGGAGGAAAAGGGTTGGGAACATCTAATGAATCTGCTGTTCTCTCCCCGAATGACAATGCTAGGTGAAAGATTTGCTTTATTTTTATAGGAATTGCAATTTTTTTTCGTTTGTTCATACTTTTGGAAGTTAGGTCATAACTTGTTTCATAATTTTTATGAGCTTGCTTCAGTAACTGGATTATTTTCTATGTTGAAAAAGGGTATCTAAAATTACTATTGCCCTTTCTATTTTTAAATAAAGATTAATCTCAATTTTTTAATTGAAAATTTCTACATAATTTTTTATTTCATGTACGGTTGTGAATGATACGAAATATTTGAATTTTATTAAAACCTATTTTAGTGACGAAAACATTTTGTTTCTATTTATGTATACAATGATTATGTTTAAAATTTAAGAATTGTCATGAGATACTGCTTTAAAATTGCTAAACCGTCCATATTTGCTGTGGAGAAAAAATTAAACCTTTGAAAAAAGTAGCGTTTTCTTTTTCTTCATATATCTTTATGCTGTTAACAAAACTTTTGATTGATTTATAATACCATTGGGTAATTGTTAAAGCGTTATTAAATTTTGAATGAATATTTTTTAAATAATTGATGTTAACTAATTTAAATATAAATTTAATGGTATCTTTTTATGCTACAATTTTATTCAAGATGCGACTTATCTCTGAGAAAAAAATTGTTATTACTTTTTTTAATAATATTCAACTTTTCGAAGGCATCGATTAAAAGATTGGTAAATTGCATTTTGCAGAATCACTTGTATGCCATTATAGGTCCTATTTAACTACAAGCTTTTAACTTTTTTGAAACTGTTATTTTAAACAATTGGCTACCAATTTAGATTTATAGAGAATCCGTATCTTCATATATCAATGCTTCTTAAATATTTGATGTAAAAATTCATTTTCACTTTGTGCTTTTGCTTTTCTCATTGTTTTCTTTCTACAGTGTTTCAGGCAATAATAATGGTGAAGTTAAATGGTCCAGAAAGATGGGCGAACCTTTTAAAATACCATTCCATCATACTTTAATGCTTGAATCTACCACCAAGTGCCAAATACTAAAATTCAGCTCCTTAGGCCGGTAATATAAATGTTTTGTTTTATACTATGTTCTTTTGATACCTCACTGATAATTTCCTGTGTCAAAATTTCTTCATTTATTGGTTTAGGAAGACTTATTGTTTCTTTATTATCATCCCAATTACTCTTTGACAGAATTTCATGCATATTCTGATGCTAGGTTAAATTTATCTTCTAGTTTCCTCCAAAATTCTTAAACCATAGAACTGTTTATTTATTCATTATTGTTGTTTAAAATAAACAATTTATATAAAATTCTCATTGTGTTTCTGTGGAAAAAGATAATTGTTTTATTGCTTTTATGATGTGATAAAATAAGGTATTTGAAGATATGTTATGACTTTATTATAACACCATGTAAATAATGTATCATTTTCCTTAAAAATAAGCAAAGGACAAATCTGGTTAAGGATTTGCATATAAAAATGATATTTTAAATTAACATATATAAAATACAAGACGTTATTTGTAATACAGTAGAATTCCTGTAATCCTGATTAATTCGAACCAGACTCGATCCGGATAATAGAATCATCAACGAAAGCCGGTTGTTTTAAAAATGATACATCGAAATTTTAATAATGAAGTATTACTTTCATGATTCTAAAAACGATGTTGTCTACAAACCGTACACTTACATTATTATGTTAAAGTACCAAAACTTGAACTTATCACTCAAAGTCGATAGTTTTGCTCTTTCACTCAAAAAGATTTTGATTGTGGCTTGCTTTTCTCCTGAAAGCTTTCCAGATATTTGAAGTTCTGTTATATTGATAGACATGAAAGTGTACTTATATGAAATTCCTACTTTAGCTTAATAGCTATATAATATATGACCATTTTTAAGGTAACTACAAACCTGTTTCTCTTATTTTTTTACTGTGACGTTTAGCTTAGCATTCTTTTTATTTAAGATCACTACATTTTGTAATAAACTGAAATATCCTGATAAATTTTATGTTTATTATATAATAAATTGAAGTAGCTTGATAAATTCCATGTACATTTTATAAAGGATTACAATAGTCTGATAAATTTATACCCATTTTGTAATGGATTATGTTTCGTGTCTTTCCTTTATATATCTGTATCATGTTAAAATTTACATATTTGAAATTGTTTAAAAGATACAACTTTTACTCTTTTCTATTTCAAATTTTTGATAAGTAAAAGAATTGTTTGAAAATTGAAACATTTATTTGAAAACTTAACGATATTTTTTTTTCTTAGTATAAAAAAAATAATGTGCGTTTTAAAATTTCGGAGCCACTGCTTAACTTAATGGAATTTTCTTCTAATTTTATAATACAAAAGAGAACTGACTGTTATTTATTCCTGTTACTTTTATCTATAATATTGATATTAAATAATTTTTAATATTGAATAGGTATATAACCGTTATTAATAACTGCAGTCTTATAGTTTTTAAAATACTTTTGACTTTACCACATAATACGATATCAAAATAAATCATTAATAAAATAAATTACAATAATAAAATTTTTTTGAAAAATGTAAACTTTTTACAATTTGTTGGCAATAAATTTTATTTGAATTATAATAAATATATGGGGAGAGTAGACTGAATTTTGCATTATTCATTTTTCATCAATGGTTGTGAGTTATATTTGCTTGTTTTTAGATTTTAATGTTTTAATATTAGCAAATGAGTTTCAGTTTCACTTGGAAAAACTATATTTACTTTTTTATCGGTATGCTTTCAAGAATAGAATTGTGTAACGTTATCTTTTCCCATGCAATCAAATAATGCGAAAATATATTCCTAGTTCCTCTCCCATGTTTAATTAAAGGTTGTAAAAAAGAATCAATTAAATGTTGGATGTAATTATGTTCTATGGATTGTTTTTCAGTGAAATATTTTTAAACTTCAAATTTTTATAGACACAGTCATAGTATTCCGTAGTCTTATATATTTCTCTAAATTTTTGTCTATATCTTAATACATCCAGTTATGTCACAAGAATGAATAGTAATATGTAAAGATGAATGAACATAAATAGGATAAATAGAAACGTTTTATTTGTTCTGCCTGTGGTGAATCCCAAATCGAGGGCCAATAGCGCCGAGAAAATTATGGCAACCCCTAAGGTTGTATCTTAGAAAATTCATAATAGGAATCGTACTGTTTTTATAAGAATTATACCTTTCGTTTTCAGAAAGGCAGAGTCGATCCGAACGAGTTGAATAAAGTTGCGTTTTTTCATTCCTTCTGTTTTCAATTATTTGTTCTAAACATACACGCTGAAAAAAACTTCATGTTCTCTGATAAAATTCTTTTTTAGTTCGCATAATTTTAATAATTTCTAATTTTATAAATAGTTTATTACATTTAAAACAGTCACTATTTTTTCATTTTTATATTTTAAAATTTGTTCGCAAATATGCCCAATTTTATTTACTTCTTACTATTTATAATTATACCTTCATGATTAAATTCTTGTGATCATGATGAATAATATGGTAAATTAAGCTGAAAAACTAAAGTGTATAAACAAAACTGATGATTCAAAATTTTTGTGCCCTTCATCTTCAATTGTATTAATTAAAATCTGTTATACTAATATATGTAAAATCAGTTGCAGAATGTTTATTGTGCTTCATATAATTTTTGTATTTCTTTTAAACAATTGATTTAATTTGAATATGATTTTATAGTTTACTGATTGCTGGCTGTGGTGCAGCAGGGCAGCATTCTCTCTGCATTTATGAAGTAAGTTCACTATACCTCATTTTTTAGTAGTTTAGAATTTGCATGCTGTATATTTAAATGTATGAAAAATTAAATAATCTTTGTTCAGCATACTTAGATACTATGACTTAGGTGTGTTATCTTTTCCAATTCTTACCAAAATAAAGTCTTAAAAAAAATTTCAAAATTTTTTTCCAACTATTTGTTTAAACAGAACTCAATAAGATATTCATTCACAATTTCTTGTCCATTAAGCATTTGTGAATTTATTTAAAAGACTGATTGAGAAATTAAAATTGAATACGTTTTGTATGAGGATATGTCATTTTTTGGAGGCTAAATATATATTGACTTGCAAGTACTTGTAGAATGTACTTGTTTTTCCACGACTTGCAAGTACTTGTTTTTCCACCCATCATTCATATGTGTTCATTTAAATTTGTGCGATTAAAGGTTTAGAGCTATTTTTGTTCCCTTCATCTTCAATTGTATTAATTAAAATCTGTTATACTAATATATGTAAAATCAGTTGCAGAATGTTAATTGTGCTTCATATAAGTAGCGAATTTTTTCTCCTATAAACATGCTAATTTAATTCTTTCAATTTTGAGTCTTCATATTCCTATTGTTGAAATATAAAATCAAGTAAGAGTGATTCTTTGGCCACAAGGGATTTATTATTATTATTATTATTATTTATATTTTAAACACACTGCCACCATCCATAATCCTTTTAAAATTTGAGGAATATTTTCTGAATATTTTTTTGATTCAAATATATTTGTGTAAAGACAAGGGTTTTATTCATATGTTTGGAGTATAAAATTTATTCTCAGAATTGCAAACTTTTACTGGCATGTTTCATTACAAATTCCTCAAAAAAAGCTTTTTTAAAAAAAATTTGCACTTCTTGTGGATTAATTTAAATCATTTGTGAGAACCTTGCTTAAATGAAAGACTGTTAACATTAATATGCTGAATGCTTTCTACTATTATTTAGCATATATATAATATTTAATGTTTATATAAGATTTTTAATTATTTAATTTTTTCTGTTTATCAAATTAGTCCTTAAAACAACTATTGTAATGCAATTTAAATTCATTTTGTTAAAAAGGAAAATAATTTCAAAATGATTTCATAATAAAACTGTCTGCAGAAATTTTATTTTTAAATATAGATTGTTTTACAGAATTCTCATGCATATTATAAAAATATTTCTTAAAACCATATATTAAATATTTCTTTTACATATTGATTTTTACTTAGATTTCAAATTTAGCATAGATTTTATTATTATTTCAAATAAGTGTGAATTAATTATAATTCAGAAGTTGAGTTTGAATTTAAATTTAATAAAATATCATAAAACATTGCATTGATAAAACTGAAGATAACTTTTTATCCTTGATATTTTCATATTTAATACCCTTATTTGACTTTAAAAGTTTATCATTTGATTCAAACGTTGTCGGTAGTATCCCAAAAATTAAATTTGATGTTCCTTATCAAAGATTATTTCATCAACAGCTGAGCCATATGAAAAAAATCTCAGATTAATAGTTTCTTCTAAACTCTAATTCTATTTTTAATTCGAGTGTATTGTTTGTTTTTTACCATAATTTTACCTTCAAATACAAAGAAGGGCCAAAATTTGGAGAGAGAAAAAGTATCTATAAAGGAATGGGTTGTAAAATAGCATTATTTTACAATAAAAATAACTTTTTGATAATTAAACAACAATCCATTTTCTACGAAAATTGTAATAACAAAAAAATTATGATGATTTCTTGCTTTGGAATTCAAATGAAAAATGAAAAGCACTTTATTGTTTAAGTGAAATGAATTTATTTTTCATGCTCAGTACAATCGTTGCTTTTATTTAATTTTATTAGTTTAATATATTTACTTTTAAGGTTCATTTTAGATTCCATCTGGCAAATTTTTGCGAAAACTTTTTGCTCATTCTGATGTAATATATGATTTTGATTGGTCTGAAAACGATGAACGGCTTTTAAGTGCATCTGCTGACTATTCTGTGAAGTAAGATACAGCTTTCATGAATTTGTTAAACTGGTGTTTTACACTCATTATTAATATTAATAGCTGTGCAAAAAGAATTCAATGCTTTTTTTATACTATAGTTGTAAAAGAATTTTTCAGTTATCAGTGCTCTAGAAAACTATAATTTTTATAAAATTCATTATTTTTATTTTTTTAGTATTATGTTAATGTCCTTCTTGTGTAAATGGGATCATTTTTCACTATTTAGATTTTTTTTTGTTTTAGAAAATTTATGATAAAAAATTAATTTACATCAGCAACAAAAAGTTAAGTTTTTATATGCTTTGAATGCTTTTGTACTATTATGTAATTTTTGTTTTAATCTCTCTTTATTTGAAATTTTACTTCGAACAATGTCTTCATACCATTTATTTTCAGTGAACTCTTTCCTATATTTAGACAATGATTTTAAATAAATTAATTTGTGCACCACGTTAGAGTTGTGTTAATACTTTTTAAAAGTTTTTTTCAGACTTGCCTTTTTATCCATATTTTCATTACATTTTGTTATTATTACTTCTTTTTAAATGTTCCTCTAGCTGATTTAGAAAAAAAGGAGAGTGAGAAGCTAATCTGAATTCGTTTTTATATATTACAATTTTTTAATTGACCAAGAAAGTTTTAACTGGAAGACTTCGTTTAGTTTTAATGTTTTTTTTAAATATTTTTTACTAATTTTGCTTTAATTTGGTGTAAACCTTAATTGTAAAATTTGTTGGTGCCTATTCAAATTAAGAATTTTTATTGTATTTGATTATTTAAATTAATAACGAACTTATATATGCAAGACTTTTCATCTTTCGAGTTTAAATTAATGAAAGATTGAACTTAGGCTATTTTTTGATGATATGCATGCTAATATCATTTCAGATTGTGGAATGCCAAATCTTGGAACCTAATATCTCCATTTCCTCATCCATCCTTTGTATATACTGCAAAATTTCAGCCTTCTATGAAGAATAATATAGTTACTGGATGTTACGATCATGTCATCCGTATTTGGACATTTCATAAATCTCCTCAGCTACTTCAAGAGCTAGAAGAACATAATTCAGCAGTGAATTCTCTTTGTTGGCATAATAAAAGCATGAAGTTATTTTCTGGTGATAGTAATGGTGAAATAAAAATATGGAAGATTCCATCTTATCACAGAAATTCTAATAAAGGTAATTTTATCTTTCTGATTATTATGCATTTTTTATACAAGCATAATCTGTGCTATAATTTTGGGGGGAGGGGGTATGGGGTTTATATTTTAGTGGAGATTTATAGCACTGTAACTGAAGCACAAAAAAAATCTGGAAGTTTTAAATCTAGCCACTTTTTAGGGATGTCTTTATTACTTTTTTTCCAGAATAGTTTATATATATATATATATATATATATAT
>JAOUZG010010845.1:1970-28521 GCA_026289955.1 Argiope argentata
TATATATATATATATATATATATATATATATATATATATATATAAAGGATTGTTTGTTTGTTTGTTTGTGGTTTTATGGCACAAGAACCATATTTGGTTATACTGCGCCAAGCAAAAGGTAAAATAAATTAAGAGTATTTATAATAATTCAATAATAATTCCACAATATTTATATAAACTTTCATAAAACTATATTGGAAAAATACAAATTTAAAATTATCATAGGTGTTAACAAATGTAAAAGTAAAACATTGAGACAAAACAAAAGCACAATCAAAAGGTAAAAAGTGCTAAATGCAAGTATAAAAACGAATGGCCTTTGAAAATCTAAAAAAATTGGGATGGAAATTTTTGCCCAATAATTCCTGTAAAATTGTTGATGATGTATGGAAATAAAATATACGTTGAGTTTTAAAAACAGGGCATTCAACAAGAATGTGTTTTACATTAAAATCAACATGGCAAGCAGGACACATTGGTTTCCTCTCACCAAAAAGAAGATGCCTATGAGTGTATCTAGTGTGTCCTATTCGGAGACGAGTCAGTTTGACATCGGTCTCACGTGTAGGAAGTAAAGGCCAAGAACCAATAATAGGTTTAATGGAGTGTAATTTATTGTGGATCTGCAGATCCCATGACTCTTGCCAAGAAGAATGTATGCGACGGGAGAATGCCATTTTAACGTCACAAAAAGGGAGTCCAGTCCTCATAAACACCGTTGCAGATTTTGCAGCAGAATCGGCTTTTTCATTACCTGAAATGCCAACGTGACCCGGAACCCAACAAAATTTAATATCAAAACCATCATTCTTCAAAGATTGCAAAATAAGTAAAATGCGAATAGCGATTGGGTGCATCCAGTTATTATAGTTAGACAGCATTTCCAAAGCACTCATGCTATCGGAATAAATAATGAAATTGCGCTGTAAAGAAGGCGAAATCTTTTGGAGTGCCCAAAAAATTGCCAGTAACTCAGCAGTAAAAACAGAGCAGCAATTATGAAGACGGTGACTCAGTATTTCAGATGGCAGTACAATACCACAACCAACATGTCCAACTGATTTTGAGCCATCCGTGTAAATTGGAACAAATAAAGAATATTGACAACGATGAAGCAGAAAGAGTTGTTGGAAAACCACAGGTGTTGTTGATGACTTGTCGAAACCAGGGAATGGATTTAAAAATGAAAAGTGAGGAATATCCCAAGGTGGGAAAATAAATGGGTCGTTAACTTTGATTCTAACATCGTTGAGGTCCGAGTCATGTAGTACCAGTTTGACTCTCTCAGAGAATGGAAGAATGCAAGAACGGCGGGCATCATAAAGTCTACGGAGACCAACTGGAAAGTTCCATTGACAGATGGGATGATGAGGGACAGAATGAGTGCGGAAATAATACACAACAGACAATTTTTTGCGTCTCAAATTAAGAGGCAACTGGTGACAAATGACATATAGGCTCTCAACCGGAGAAGTGCGAAATGCTCCGGAGCGTATCCTCAAAGCTGTGTGATGGATAGTATCCAGTCGCCGCAAAACTGTAGGGCGCGCGGAACCATATACCATGCAGCCGTAGTCAATGCGGGAGAGGATAATTGCTTCATAAATGCGGAGAAGAGAGGTTCTATCAGCACCCCATGATGTTTTGGTTGGTTGGTTGGTTGGTTAATTTGGTTTTTTTGGCACAAGAGCCAATCTTGGCCATACTGCGCCATCCATATGGTAAAAGTACAAAAAAGTTAATATTTGAAAACTTCCTATAAAATCAAGTATATTTATTCATAAGATCATGTAAAGTAGCTAAAATACCGATGAAAATGAAACCACGACACTTTTGTCTGAGAAAAAAATCTGAAAAAGGAAACCGTTTAAGTTAAATAAATGGTAAAATCTGTGTAGCAATTAAAAATTTAAAAATGTTGGGATGGTAATTTTCCCCCAGCAATTCTGAAAGAGTAACATTTGATGAATGAAAAAAATGTTGTCGATGAGAGTCAAGAGCTGGACATTCAATCAAAATGTGATGAACTGTCAATTCACTGTGGCATGAGGAGCACATAGGTGTACTTTCTCCGAAGAGTAAGTACTTGTGGGTAATTCGAGTATGCCCAATGCGCAAACGAGACATTTTTACGTCAGTCTCACGCATGGGTAAGACTGGCCATGCATCAATGATAGGTTTAATAGAATGCAGTTTATTCTGTAGCTGCAGATCCCATGTCTCCTGCCATAGAGAAAAAATTCTTCGAGCAATAGATTTCTTTACATCACTATATGGTATTTTGCGATGTAAAACAAAAGATGCAGATTTTGCAGCATGATCAGCCTGCTCATTACCTATAATACCCATGTGACTGGGAACCCAGCAAAAGAGAATATTAAAATCCCTCTCCTGAAGAGTTTTCAAAAGTCTCAAGATTTCTGTGACAAATGGGTGTATATGAGGATTTAAATTTGAGAGGATTTCTAAAGAACTCATGCTATCTGTATATATACAAAATTGCCTTCCTGCCGAGAACGAGATATTCATCAGAGCATGAGAAATAGCAGCTAATTCTGCTGACAAAACTGAGAAAGAGGAATGCAGACGGAAACTATTTATGTTGGAATCAAATACAGCTCCACAACCAACATGCTCGGTTGTCTTTGAACCATCAGTAAAGACGGGTACAAAAGAAGAATACTGATTCCTATGGGAACGAAAAATTTGTTGAAAAATTACTGGATCAGTCGCATCTTTTATGAAGCCAAAGAAAGGATTTAAAAAAGAAAAATTGAGAATATCCCAAGGCGGAAAAATTTGTAAATCAAAAGTCTGGGCTTCAGGAAACTGCATGCCCAAATTTTGAATTGTGCGTTTTATTCTCTCGCAAAAGGGATGAATGTGAGAGGGACGGGCATTATAAATTCTGCGGAGAGAACCTGAGATGGTCATATCAGATACGGGATGTTGTGGAAATGACTGCGCTCGGAAATGATATTGCAGAGCAAGTTTTTTCCTTCGCAGCTCCAAAGGC
This sequence comes from Argiope argentata, assembly GCA_026289955.1. NCBI lineage: Eukaryota > Metazoa > Arthropoda > Arachnida > Araneae > Araneidae > Argiope > Argiope argentata. Next base: position 4,987 of record JAOUZG010010845.1, read on the forward strand.
ATCTGATGGCAAATAATATATAGACTTTCCACTGGCGATGTTCGGAAAGCTCCTGAGCAAATCCTTAAAGCAGAATGATGTACGGTATTTAGCCGTTGCAGGGCAGTAGACCTGGCTGAACCATATACGAAACACCCGTAATCAATTCGAGATAAAATTACCGCTTGATAAATGCGTAGTAGAGAGGTACGATCGGCACCCCAGGATGTGCGGGAAAGTACCTTGAGAATATTAAGTGATTTCTCACACTTCTTCCGGAGGTACAAAACATGTGGAAGGAAAGTGAGTTTCTTATCAAAAATTATACCTTAAAACCGTATCTCATCAGCGACTGGAATCAGCCCATTACGTACGTACATGGTTGATCCGAATGAAGGTTTCGCTTTCTACAAAAATGCATACATTTACTCTTTTCTGAAGAAAGGGTATGTCCATTTTCCTCGCACCACTTGTTCAATTTGTTAACTGCATTTTGCAGTTGTAATTCAATTAAAGGCATATTACTACCTACACAAGAGATTTGCAGATCATCAACGTACAAATTTCCTTGCACAGTTGGCGGTAAATGATTAAGAATTTCACTAAAATGGATGATAAAAAGCGTAACACTAATGACGCTACCTTGCGGAACTCCCTCCGCTTGAATAAAATAGTTAGAATAAAAATTGCCGACACGAACTCGATAAGTTCTAAAAGTTAAAAAATTTCGAATAAAAATTGGGAGATTTCCCCTAAAACCCAATTTAAAAAATTTCTGAAGAATACCGTAACGCCATGTGCGGTCATATGCTTTCTCTATGTCAAAGAAAATAGAGACAAGATGGTTTCGACGCACAAAGGCATTACGAATGTACGTTTCCAGTTGTATTATGTTATCTATAGCGGAACGCCCCTTACGAAAGCCACTCTGCAGGAGCGTAATACACGATTCTTTCTCCAATTGAAAGACTAGGCGGGTGTTAACCATACGTTCAAGTGTTTTGCAAAGAACGCTCGTCAAAGCAATTGGTCTGTAGTGCTGAGGGTTTGCTGGATCCTTTCCTGGTTTAAGAATGGGAATCACCAAAGCCTCTTGCCACTGATAGGGGAAAGTTTGCTCCTTCCATATTCTATTGAACATATACAGGAGATTGGAAAGTGATGACTCACTCAAGTGGCGAAGCATGCTGTATGTTATTCCGTCTGGACCAGGCCTAGTATCACGAGCTTGGGATAATGCCGTTTTCAATTCACTCATCCGGAAATCGCAATTATACGGAAAAAGTTTCCGTGCCTGGAAATTCAAAAGTACCTGTTCCGCGCTATTCTTAGATGCTACAAAAGCAGAACTATACGATTCAGCTGCGGAAATTTTCTCAAAAGTCTGCCCAAGAATATTGGCAACATCCAATGGTGAGGAGTATGTTATATTTCAGGATTTCAGGATAGGAAATGAAAACTCCTGGTAAAGTCCATTAGCAGCTTTAACTTTTTCCCAAAGCTGCTTACTGGAAGTGCGATATGAAATTGAGGTAACATATCTTATCCAGGACTCCCTCTGGCTACGACGTCGAGTACGACGAGCAATGGCTCTGGCTCTTTTAAACGCGACAAGGGTTTCCGTCGTCGGATACCTTCGGAAGATATTCCATAATTTCTTCTGTTGCTTGTGACTGTCGTGACAGGCTTTATTCCACCAAGGTCTTCGAAATTTTCGTGAACCTGGTGAACTTTTAGGGATGGATTTATTTGCTGCGTTTATCAAGACATCAATGATGTATTGCACTGCTTCCGATATGTCTATGGTACTGACCATTGCCTGAGTAATGTCTGCCAATTTTGTGTATGCTGTCCAGTCTGCTTGTTGGAATAGGAAATGCTGTGGAGGACGAGTTCCAAAGTTTCTATCAACAGGCGTGATAATTAAAGGGAAATGATCACTACCATATAGATCATCTCCGACTTTAAATTTTAATAACGGTAGTAACTCAGGAGAACAAATGGCAAGGTCTATGCTGTGAAATGTGCGTGTTGGCTCATGGAAGTACGTTTTCTCGTCATTATTTAGTAGACAGAGACAGTTATTGGCAATAAACTGTTCAATTTGTCTACCACGAGAGTTCGTATTCTCCGAGCCCCATAAAGTGCTATGTGCATTGAAATCTCCAATCAATAAATATGGTGTAGGAAGCTGGTCTAGTAAATTGTTAAGTTCCTGTTCGGTGATGGAATCATGAGGTGGCAAATAGATGCAGCAGACCGTAAGCAGTGTTCGAGTGTGAACTTGGACAGCCACAGCCTGCAAGGAGGTGTGCAAGTTAAGTGGTGTGCTCGGATATAGATTTGATGTTAAAATACAGACTCCTCCAGAACTACGGGATCCAGAGTCTATATCTTTCCGAACACAACTATAGCCACGCACTTTTAATGGTATATTTGGCTTCAGGAAAGTTTCTTGAAAACCAAAACAAAAGGGATGAAAAGTATTTATGATGGACTTGATGTCTTGCAATTTAGAACGAAGGCCACGACAATTCCATGAAAGGAAGGTACCCATCAAGAAACTGATTTTTCTGGAGATGTTTTAGAAGTACGTGAATGAGTTGGAGATATTTCGCAACTCATGTGAAGTTCTTCATCCTCATCTGATGGATGGAGTGAAAGGTGATCGGGACTATTAGACGTGTCTCCAAAGATAGACAATAAGTCTTTGTGGACAACGCCCTTGGTCGCCAGCCCCAAAGCGACAGAATTTTTTGAGGTTGATTTCTTCATTTTCTTATGCAGATCTTTCTGCGTAAGGCCACGTTTCGCAAGGTTTAAAGGCAAAGAAGTTTGCGATTTTGTCTTTGATTTCCGTCTTACAGGTTTATGAGCGTCAGTTTCAGGATAAATGGAGGGGTTTGATTCAGAATCGGATGCTTTAGGAGGATTGTTTTTTAGTAAATTTAACACAACTGTCACAAGAACAGTTTTTGCAAAAGATTTGTTTAGCTATTGATGCATAACTGACACCAGAGATGGGTGTTTGAGCCTGAACCCGTCGTCTGGCTTCAGGGTAAGATATATTTTCTTTAACTTTAATAGATGTAATTTGTTTTTCAAGTATCCAGCGGGGGCAGGATCGCGAATATGAAGGATGATCACCACTGCAATTTATGCACTTTTCTTTAGCAGAACATTGCTGGCTCTCATGACCTTTTTGACCATAGCGGCCGCAAGTGAGAGTTCCACGGCAATTTAATTTTGCGTGTCCAAACCGCTGGCACTGATAACACCTTAACGGATTTGGAATGTATGCTCGAACAGGTAACTTTATATAACCAGCATATACTGAGTCAGGTAACGTTGGTGTTTGAAATGTAAGAATGTGGTGCTTTGTTTCAATGAGTTGTCCATCACGCTGGATGGTTATGCGGCGGACATGCGTAACTCCTTGAGATTTCATTTCGGCAGTTATCACATCTACGGGAACATTTAACAATTCACCGCAGGTTACAACACCTTTCGAACTATTCAGTGATTGATGAGGAATTACTGTAACCGCTATTGTAGCTAAATATTTGAGTTTTAATATTTGCTGCGCTTGTTTCCGAGATGAGACCTCTACCAGTAAGTCGCCAGATCTCATCTTTTTAATAGATGAAACTTCACCGACTGTTGCCTGTATAGCCTTTTGGACAAGAAAGGGAGAAACAGTTTCAAAAGTTTCCTTTTGTTCCGAAACACGTTTTACAATAAAAAAAGATTCAAATTGTTCTTGAAGATTAAAAGACAAAGGTTGTTTGTGGTGTCCACTGAAGGGACCCCTAGTTGAAGCGCCCATACGATATAATTCATGATTCGGGCCCAACGGCACCACCCACCACGGAGCCCAACAAGGGATGGCAGCCACCGGCTCTAGATATTCCCAGCCTCGGCGCTTACCATAGTGCTAATCGGTACCTATACGCTGGGAGTTACCCCCGGGGACAGTGACCACCCTTAACGCCAAGCCCAAGGAGTAACCCCTTCGCTTGATCCCTAGCAGACTAACCACTCAGGTGGCTAGCAACCAGCCGATTGATACATTGGGGACCAACAGTGTACCACCCGTCTAATGGGTTGCCACGCACGGCCAACACGTGGGGTTTTTGGCTGTCCATGAGAAGCAAGAAGCAAACAGAGCGGCGACAGCTTCTCATGGAGAGCTCCCTCGCTTGCCGTCGAGGGAAAGAAGGATCAAGCAGATAGAAAGAGGCGTAGGGGAGAATAAACAATAAATGGAGTAAAGATCCCTGGGAACCTCGGGATCGGGACACCCGTACCCACCTAAAGAAGGTGAGCCCCTGAGGGGCATGATGTTTTGGAGAGCACTTTCAATATATTTAGCGTTCTCTCGCATTTTCTTCGCAGTTGCAAAATGTGCGGGAGGAAGGTAAGTTTCTTATCGAATGTCACCCCCAAAAACCGCACTTCACTCACCACAGGAATGAGTATGTTTTGAAATATTCGGATCTGGATGGATGATTGTTTTCCGGCAGAAGTGCATGCACTTACTCTTCTCAGGGGAGATAGTGTGCCCATTATTGTCGCACCATTTTACAATTTTTTAAACTGCATTCTGTAATTGACGCTCTATGATATTTATGTTACTGCCTTGACATGAGATCTACAGATCATCAACGTAAAGAGTTCCATTAACAGACGATGGTAACACAGATAAAACTTGACTCAGATGAACTATAAAAAGAGTAACACTGAGAACACTACCCTGTGGAACACCCTCAGTTTGGATAAAAGAATCAGAATAAAAATTGCCAACACGGACACGAAATTTTCGATGAGATAAAAAGTTTTGTGAAAAAATGGGCAAGTTTCCCCTAAAACCGAAATTAAAAATCGTAGAAAGTATGCCGTAGCGCCATGCCCGGTCATACGCTTTCTCCATGTCGAAAAATATGGAGACAAGGTGATTCCTTCTAACAAATGTGTTGCGTATCTGGGCTTCCAATAAAATTAGGTTATCAAAAGTCGATCTACCCCTGCGGAAACCACTCTGCAACGGGGATATGCAACCTTGTCTCTCCAATTCGTACATAAGGCGAGCATTGACCATGCGCTCAAAGGTTTTACATAGACAATTTGTCAGTGCAATTGGTCTGTAATTAAGAGGGTTGGATGAATCCCTGCCAGGTTTTAGGATAGGAACCACAGTAGCTTCTTGCCATTGGGTGGGGTAAATCTGCTCAGTCCAAATTCTGTTGAATAATAACAACAGATTGGAAAGAGAAGTAGAATTTAAATTGCGGAGCATGCAATAAGTAATTCCATCTGGCCCTGGACTAGTATCGTGAGTCTTAGATAACGCTGCTTCCAGTTCATACATATTAAATTTACCATTGTAAGGACAGATACTGCGGTCATTAAAACGCAAAGGCAACCGTTCCGCACGATTCTTAATTGCCAGAAAAGCTGGACTGTATGAATCGATAGCGGAAACCTGTGCGAATGCTTGACCGAGAATATTTGCTATGTCTAATGGAGCGAAGTGCGTCATATTTCCTGCCTTTAATATAGGAATAGACGATTCATTATATATACCATTAGCCGCCTTTACCTTCTTCCATAAAGCTTTACTGGAAGTAGTAGATGTGATGGAAGAAACAAAGCTAATCCACGATTCCCTTTGACTTCGGCGACGGATGCAACGAGCGACTCTTTTAAAAGCTACTAAGTTCTCTGTCGTAGGGTACCTTCGGAAGATATTCCAAAGTCGTTTTTGGTGCTTATGACTTTCCCGACAGGCTTCGTTCCACCAAGGTCTACGAAATTCTCGGAGACTTGGGGAAGACTTTGGGATACAGTTGTTGGCATCATTCAAAATTGTTTCAACGGTGCTTCCGTGATGTCTACAGTATTGACTATTGACTCGGTAATTTCCGCCAGCTGCTTAAAAGCAGTCCAGTCTGCTCGCTGGAATAGAAAGTATGGTGGACAGAAAGTCTCACCGCCGCTATCAGCATGGCAGACGATAATAGGAAAATGGTCACTATTATATAAATCATTACTAACCGCAAAGGTTAGCAATGGCAGAAGTTCAGGAGAACATAAGGCCAAGTCTAGACTATGGAAGGTACGGGTTGGTTCATGGAAGTATGTCTTTTCGTCATTATTCAGCAAGCAGAGACAGTTATTAGTAATAAACTGCTCAATCTGCTGCCCGCGAGAGTTTGTGTTATTTGAACCCCATAAAGTGCTATGGCCGTTGAAATCGCCAAATAAGATAAAAGGCGAAGGAAGTTGGTCCACTAAATTATCGAGGTCTCTTTGACAAATTACATCACTTGGCGGAAGATAAATACAACAGACTGTAACCAGTGCTTTTGTATGAACTTGCACAGCCACAGCCTGAAGAGAAGTATGCAGGTTGAGAGTTGTGCTCGGATATAAATTGGATGTAAAGATACAGACACCACCAGAAGCGTGAACTCCAGTATCTGCATCTTTCCGAACACAGTTATATCCGCGCAATTTAACGGAAATGTTGGGTGTCAAGAATGTTTCTTGAACACCGAAACAGATAGGATGATATTTGTTTAAAATTGATTTAACTTCATGAAGTTTGGGACGAATGCCGCGACAATTCCAAGAGAAGAAGGTACTCATTAAGAGATAGCTTTTGAAGGCGAATTAGAGACGTTAGTTGGGGTTGCTGAAAATTCGCAACTCATCTCCAGATCATCGTCATCCTCAGATGGGTGCAATTTGATGTGTGCACTATTTATCGTGCCACCAAAAATAGATGGCAAGTCTTTATGGGCGACACCCTGCTTTGCCATCCCTAAGGCGACGGAATTTTTTGTTGTTGAATTTTTTAACTTGGATCTAAGGTCTTTTTGTGAAATCCCACGTTTTGCCAGTTTTGAAGTTAATGAGGGTTGAGATTTTCTTTTTGATTTTGGTTTCATTCTTTCTATTTGAGATGTTTCAGCTGCACTAGTTGTAGAGTTTTCTGTATCAGAGTCTTGTTTTTTATCAATATTTGGTTCGGATTCAATACTTTTACAATTATTGCAAGAACAATTCTTGCAAAACGATGTTTTAACTGCTGAGGCATAACTAATATTGTCAATTGGGGTTTTAATTTGAACCCTGTGACGCGCTTGAGTGTAAGATACGTTCTCTGTTATTTTAATTGTAGTTACCTGTTTTTCACGAATCCAACTCGGACATGATCGAGCATAAGAGGGATGATTACCATCGCAGTTCACGCACTTTTCTTGTGCAGAACACTGCTGGGCATCATGGCCTTTTCCAGCACAACGGGCACATGCGAGTGTCCCGCGGCAATTAATTTTCGAATGGCCGAATCTCTGGCACTGGTAACAACGAAGTGGATTAGGAATGTAAGGCCTGACAGGCAAACGTATGTAACCTGCATAAACATGATCGGGTAATTTTGGTGTTTTAAATGTTAAAACATGATGTTTAGTTTCAAGGAGTTGTCCATCACGTCTAATAGTAATACGACGGACGTGTATAACTCCTTGTGATCTCATCTCGGATGTTATTTCATCTAGAGGTACATTAAATAATTCACCACACGTAATTACTCCTTTAGAGGTATTCATTGACTGATGAGGACTAACACTAACAGCTATTGTAGCCAATTCTTTTAGTTTTTGAATATTCAGGGATTGTTTTCGAGAATTTACCTCGACCAATAAATCACCAGAACGCATCTTTTTGATGGATGATACTTCACCGATTGTTGCTGAAATGGCTTTTTGAACAAGAAAAGGAGACACTGTTGCAAAATTTTCATTTTTCTCCGAAATACGTTTAATAACGAAAAAAGAATCAAAATGGTTTAAGGAATTAAATGATGTCGGTACTTTGTGATGCCCACTGAAGGGACCGCGTTTGGAAGACCCCATACGATATTGAAAGAAATTCGGGTCCGACGGCACCACCCACCACGGAGCCCAACAAGGGAAGGCAGACACCGGCTCTGGACATGTCCAACCTCGGCACTTACCTTAGTGCTAATCAGTACCTATACGCTCGGAGTTACCCCCGGGGACAGTGACCACCCTTAACGCCAAGCCCAAAGAGTAACCCCTTCGCTTGATCCCTAGCAAACTAACAACTTGAGTTGGTAGCTACCAGCCGATTGATGCAATGGGGACCACAGTGCACCACCCATCTAAAGGGTCGCCACGCACGGCCAACACGTGGGGACTTTGGCTGTCCATGAGAAGCAAGAAGCAAACAGAGCGGCGACAGCTTCTCATGGAGAGCTCCCTCGCTTGCCGTCGAGGGAAAGAAGGATCAAGCAGACAGAAAAAGGCGTAGGGGAGAATAAAATATAAATGGAGTAAAGATCCCTGGGAACCTCGGGATTGGGACACCCGTACCCACCTAAAGAAGGTGAGCCCCTGAGGGGATATATATAAAGGATTATCAAAATTAATATATGTATCAAATTAAATTACTATCAAACAAATTCCACCATAAAATGTCATAAAAGTAATTTAATACTCAATATCGAACTATATGGAATTTGAAGATTCGCGTCTTTAATTCGAAAAAGCGTAAAATAATATTTTAATGATGGATATCCATTTTATCTTTCAGATTTCCTATCAATTATACAGTAAAGATAACACATAGAAAAAAAATTGCTCCACAATTCATGAATTTCTAAATTGTATTTTTTGCAACAATTATTCATCTGAAATTTATTTTTGCAATAATACTCATTAGAAAAAAATTAACTAATAAATATTCCTTAATTTTTGTATTAAAATGTCTAATTAAAATGTGGTAGAATTAATAAATAGCATTTAATAAACTAGAATAGACAATGCACAAAATTAAGTAAATCCATTTTCACTGATTCGGTTATAATAAGTATTTTTATTTTGTAAGCAGTATTTCAAATCTAGTCTGCAAAAAAATTATTAGAACATTTATTAAATAATTATCTTTTACAATTAATATTAAATTATTTTTAACAAACATTTATATTAAAAACATCGAAATTTCTAATGTGGCATTTCAAGTATTCTTGTTATGGAAGCATCTCAAGAAAATTAAATTTATGTTTTAAATTTTTATAAATTTGATTGTAATATTACAAAAATGATTAAAACTCTTGATAAATATAACGTTACGTTAAAATATTTTTTTTAAATTATTTCAAGAATAAAATTCAGACAGTTCTTTTAATTCAAGAATTTTAAATTCCGTAAATAACCCAAATTAAATCAGTCATAAGATTAAAGTTGTTTGAAATCTACTTTATATAAATTTCAGTCTGTAAAAAAATTGTTTACAAAAGAAATTTTGTTAATTCATTCTAGAATAGAAATTATACTTTACCGTTTCAAGTAAACCAATTAAAAGCTATTAAATTTATCTATGCATGAAAGTCTGAAAACACAGAAAAGTCATGACTCATCTTAAAATAATAAAACAAAAAACTCGAAATAAATAGAAGATTCCATAACAAACAGGCGTTTATTTAACAAAAATATATACAAATAAGACTTTCAGGTTAGAAGATTCAAAAAGTTTTTGAACAAAATATACATATATACAGAGAAATTAAGTACTGAAATATTTATAACATACACTGATATACAAAATATGATTCTTAATATATATACAGTCATTCGTTTATATTTATTACTCTCTGAATTAACAAATGTTTTACAATAAACTTTACAGAATATTTTTCATTCTAGTATTGCACATTGCAATCAGGATTACAGCTTCAAACAACATTGAATTTCAAAATTATGTACAAAAATATATGTTGTAACTTACAATTTTAGTTTTAATCATCGCGGAGAACATACGAAAGAAGTTTTTCTTATGTTATACCAGGAATAATTTTGAGCCATATTCCAGTACAATTATCTGGTTTTTCCTTCATCTTTAGGATCTGAAAACTTTTTTTTTTCATTATCTCTTTAGTCCTTTGATAGTAAGTTTACAAGAATGCCTTTTTTTTCTTGCTTATAACATTTGAGCATTTCCACTTTTATTTGGTAACGGCACAGTGTTTCTTGGCTTGTCAATATGAATTTGAAAATCCATCTAAAACGTTGCTTAGTTTTTTTTTCTTTTCATTTTGCGAAAGTGCCATTTTCGTCCATACTGCCACAAGCTAATGGTTTCACATTTGACATGATAAAAATAAATAATTTATAAAACGTAAAAAAATGTGGAAAAATTAAGCAACGAGAATGTTAGTTTACTCTTAGGGATGAAAAATAAAGTTTTTTTACATGATTTTGAAGACTTTGGATATTATTTAAGCATCAAACCTAAGTGCACACACGATGCAACACTATGCACGATTGTCGGATTTGTAATACGAACTTGCATAACTATCGGCTCTTCGAAGGAGAAGACAGATAAACATTTACAATTTGAAGACGCATCGAAATGAAAACAAAAATACAAGAAAGAAGATCTGCAAGTAAAAAAAAATTCAAAAATACCCCATGACTGGTATGTGAAAGTAGAATATAGGTATTTCTATTTTTCGGTTGAAACTTTGATGTACTAATATTCAAAACATTTCAGAAAACAATGAAGAAAGATTACATTTCCTAAGAAATACTAAATGTCCAAAATACCAACATATTCAACCGAGAACGTTTTATATGTAACGTCTTGAAGTGAAAAGACAAAAATATCGAAATATGGTTTGTTTTATTTTGTTTAATAAATCTTCACTATAATCAGAAAATTCATCTTTGCGTGAAGTTGTGTTCAAGAGCGAAATTCATTAGCAGGTAATTTAGAAATAGTGTTGCATTTTTCGCTCATCAAAAAGGAAATTTTTCATGAAGGCAATTAAGCTTCATCACCATGTTAGAAGATTTAAACGGTTTTAATAATAATCTAATGGTTTAATTAATTAATTTAATTGTTAAAACAATTTTGTGTTTTAGGGTAGACGCTTATACGTTGGTAAAAAACCCTTATTAAAAATGGAATCACTTGGACAATTTTACTTTGAACATTTGTAATGATAGCCAATCCTTTTAAAAATTTAATCTTCAAGAACAAGGTATTAAAATTCGTTTGTCGTCTAATGAGGAATCAAATGACGGTAGCATTTGAATCTTTTTATAAATATAATGCAATTTAAGGAAATGGTTTCTTTGTTTTATGCAAGATATATTTGCATTGATCCGTTCCGTTTTATCATTTTGCAACAACTCGTCAAAAGTACAGAAGATAAAGTTTTTAAAGAAAATACCACAACTTTGAAAGAAAAAGGAAACTTTGTTTTCACGAACAGAGTTTAGTTGGTTATTACTTGGTGGGCAAGTTCTAGAAACAGAAAATTTTTGTTTCGCCAAAAATGTTTCCAGGTAAGTGCAGTACCTAGAATGTTGCAAAATCCGTAAATCTAACAAGAAGGATCATTTCTTTCAAGGCCAATATTCTAATTCTCTAGCATTTCCCGGAGTGTAGAAAATTGAAACCGATTATGTGTTTTGCCAGCTTGTTAATTCGCAGACGAGAAACTGCCAGAATATTCAAATCCGGAATAAAAGAAAAAATTGAAGATAAACGATTGAACCGCATTTAAAATATCTCCAAAAATAAATGTTACAGCTGAGCACTTTCCATCGGATTTACAAAACCATGAATTCATTTCAAATCCATTGGCGGAGATACCATACCGAATCGAAAAATCACCTCCCCTTCATTTGAAAAGTGCTATCTCGATAAGGGGATCAATGACGATGATGACTTGAATTTTTCATTTCCAAAGTAAAAAAATATGTCAAAGAAGAAATAATATTTATGTGACAAAGTTTTTCCGCTTCGGATAGTAGATCCAACAATATAGACGTGCTCTGATAAAACTTTCTTTCTCTTTACCACAGGGAACTTTTATTACCATTAGAATGTGTGCATTAGTGGTCGCCACACATATGGAGCTTCAAGTGCGAGGGGTGAACCAGGCAGAAACTATGAGAGTTCCAGAAAACTAAGATTTATTTTTGTTCATACACTCGTGTTCTATGTGAAGTAATTATAATTTAAATAAAATATGTTTTTACTTCAACAAGTAATTAAAATTATTCGATAGAGTCAGCTGCAAAAAATCCATATATGAATTCATCAATAAATGAAACAATATCTCTTCTCCCATGAATGACTGAAAAAGTAGGTCAGTCATAATATTCAATTTCTGAATAATAATGATTCTGCTAAAATGGGAATTTGAATTGTTAACGTGAATTCTGAAAAAATTAAATATCTTTATCATAATTTGTTTCTTTCACGTTCCCTAATAATTTCGGAAAGATTAATTTCAAGAAAAAAACATTGTATTTCATATATGATAGTTTTCTTTCAACCAATTTTGATGATGTATCATTAAGGAGAAAAAAAAATAAAAAAAAAATATATTTTTTAAATCAGATTTTTCTTAAAATTTCTGTAGATTGGAAAAACTATTACTGAATCTGAAACCAAATGTTTGTTTGCTTCGTTCCCATGCAAAAGAGATGGGCTAAAAAATGTTTTACGTCCTCTATACCAGAGGGGAAAAACAATTATCTTGTCGCTGAATTAAAAAAAAGAACTGTTAAAACAATCCGAAAAAGAAACTGTCGATCTTTGGAATTCAAAGTTTATCATTTCAATCCGAAAAATAAAAATATAAGCAAATTAATTTTTTAGGAAACAATTCAAGATTCACATTATAAGACCTGTAAATCCCAAATAAGCCATGTAGTGGCTCGCATAACATCGACATTAGGCTTAAATTTTCTTAAAACTTGCTTCAATACTTGAGGTCGTAAGCAGTTACAAAGAACTGCTTCTCGAAAGAAATATTTCACTTTTTTACTTGTCAACAGACAAAGGAATAACAAAGGAATATTTACTTTGAAATTACAAAGAAAATGATGCGATTGAAATTGTAGCTAATGAAAAAAAAATTACTCATTATAGAAGATGCAGGGCAGAATTAAAAACTGTGTTCAAGAATATTAAAAGGAGAATCCTTTTCCTTATCTGAAGTGGAAAATAACTGAAATTCACATTCTTTGTCACTTTTCCTTGCCGAACTTTATGATAAATAAGAAATAAAAATTACAAATAAACAGAAATAACAGGACTTTGGATTAGAGCAGCAAAATGATTAGAATTTCGATTCAAGGTTTAGATCTTAGTTTCAAAATTAGAAAGTCAAGGCTTTATACGAAATCACTTAAAACCAGCAGTTGCTATCCATATTACCATTTGCATAATTTTTGAAAATGCTTTTTAGGAAAAACGTGAAAATAGGAATTTGAAGAATTTCGGAATTTTCTGAGTGACATTTTTACATCAGATACATAATTTTCTACGTAAACAATCAATTGAAACCGATTAAAAAACAAATTGGCAGCAAAAACCCAAAGACATTTCTAGATATTTATTCATTTGAGCATTTCCCTAGGGCACCGTACTAGGTTCGAGTTATCAGGTCTGATAAAATGGTACTGTAGAACAATTTTTTACGCCTTAGTTATGAAAACGTGTTAACAAGGCTTTTACTTCTCAATACCATATATCCACAGGTGAGTTTCAAATTCGTCTTTATATAATATTATCTGATGCAGGTAAAGCAAACTAATCAATATTTTTTCCCAGGCTGATTCAGAAAAAAAAATCCAAAATCGCATGACATCTATCCACTTCGTATAGAAATGTCAATATAGACAATTTAACTAATAAGTTTTGACTAGGTCGACGATTTTCAGGGTGTTTAAAATACACCTTATTCGATTAGAATTGCTTATATTTCAAATTTTTCTCCATTTATGATTCTCAATACAATGAAAGAAAAAAGCAAGCATTATGTTTTCATTGAGTATATTTATTGCAACATTCTGCAAATAATGTCTATAGATATTTTAAATGTAAAAACCATAGCCAACATCTAAAGATGATAAAACCTATTTTTTAATGTTTCGAATATCCTTCAGGATTCAAAAACAGAGTGGCGACATGGATACTATTGAAATAAAAGAAAACTGCCATTGCATAGTTTTTCCTTCTAGAAAATGCCGTATATTCTGTTTTAACTAATATGCAATTTGGAATAACTTTCAGAAAATGCATTATCTGAAATTTATTGGTGTTTCTAAATGTTTCTTCAATGATACTTAATTCATTCATCAATAAATTGCATAAAAATACAAATGATATTTCACGTATTTAAAAATTCAATGCTATTTATCTGCCATCTAAACTAATAAATCTAACGCTAATCAAATACTAAATATCTAAATCTAACTACTAAATATAACCTACTAATCTAATACTAATTACTAAAACTAAACTACTAATCTACTAAATTACTATACTAATTCTACGTAATCTAATATGGCAAAATGGGCAGATTTTAGCCAGCAGAAGTTTGTAAAGGGAAGTATCTGGAAAACGAGATAGCTCATCGGTAAAGTTGAATGTTTTAATTTCTATGTAGTCGTATTATTTTTTTCTGGAAGAGATAAGGAATTTTATTTTGCAAGATACTTTTTTTTCGAAGTTTGCTAAGAATGAAAGCTAAGCATTTCTAATACATTCGTGATTTTATTTAACGCATTTTCCAATTTAGGAATACACAACTAAACTTGTTTAAAACTCTACGGTTGACAGAATAGGAAAATAACCGTTTTTTTATGACGTTTAAGTCTTGACTATCACGCCGCCACTCTTATATGTAGACGCTAGCTCAAAATTTAATTTATGAACAGAAAAGGGAGAAATGAAACACCTTTTCAAGATGTTCTACATATAAGTATAATTGAATTCCTTAAAAAAGAGGGTTCCAAAGAATAAAATATTAAACCTTGTAATATAGCCAAATCTGCATATACCATTCGGGAAGATTATGTGTGGAACAATGGATAAACAAAATGAATTTCTCTTTAAATATAAATAATATATAATGCTTAAAAGCTAAAAATATATTTCAAAAGTATAAAAAGAAATGAAAAAATAAAATACTAGAAGAATAGCATTTATAGATTTGACTAACAAATTATTTTGTTAGCATGCCAGAAAAGTGGAAAAAGTTCTACAAAAAAATACTCTTTCATATTCTCTGTTCCGTTTCAATGCATTTGCTAAAAAAATTGGGAAGGATATCTTCAATTTATAAATTAGTTGGCCATTAGGATCCAGAAGCTAAGCTGTTACAGAAGCTAAAAATGGTCATCCTATATTTTCCAAAATCCTTATTATAAAAAGAAACTTGCTTTGTTTCCATATTGTATATTAACGCAAGAACAAAGCAAAAATTTTGTTAAATATCACCCAGATGCACCTGATTTTCAAACGAGATTTCATTATGCGAGGAAACTACGTTTAAAGTAGGCATTTTTCAAGTGTTGCTGATCCTATTTAAAACTTCAAATCTGGCATGAATATTGCAAAGCCACGGAAATAACTGAAAAACCTAATCTGAAGCCTACTTTTATATTTTGAGTACTTGTTCGAACCGTTAAAAAAGACAGACATATTTTTTGTTATTTTTTTGTGATGCCTTCATATGTTACCGCTTTATGTTTAATAAATAATAAAAAGACTGATCAGGCCCTTTAAATTGATTATCTATAAATATTTTGGTTCCCAACGTGGGGCCTGACCTAATGAAAAAGCTGCTATGAAAATCGAAAGGAATCAGTAACCAGAAAGGTGAGTGAATATTTTCCTTTAAGAGACACTCGGTCATTTAAAATAATTTTATTTCCCTGATTTGAATGCCCGCATTAATAAGTAATGAATGCAATTCATTTTATATTTGAAATTGAATGTTCGTTATAGATTGATGTTATCTATTTGCTGTAAAGATACTCGTTACTGATAGAATACTATTGAAATATTGATTGATAATGCATGAATAAATGTGAAATTGTTAATCAGAAATAGAAACTTGAAGCATTAAAAATACCTTTTTAGTTTTGTTTTTGAATATTTCACATAAGAATGATGGACAAACTTTCTAAATTGAGAAAAATTAGATATTGGATAGATTTTCATTTACAAAATACATCAACAAGATTAATAGGATTTGGTAAAGAAAATATATCTTCTTACCATCACAGATTTGCAAGAAGCCGCAAATTATTTGAATATATCGTCTACACAGTTAAAAGACTATGATGATCTTATGCAAATAGATCTTAATCAAAGATAAGGAATTTGAACCCGTAATGAAATCGGTATTCAAATACAATGAAAAAATTATCGTTTTTTTTCCCAAGACTCCAAAAGGCACAGTTATGAAAGATAAGAAGCATGGCTATCATCAGGGAGTATGCAGTGGTTTGGTTTGTATGGTTTACTGGCGCAAGAGCCATATTTGGCTATACTGCGCCAAGCATATGGTAAAATAAGGACAGACATGGAGTATGCTGTGGTCCGTCTCTGTGGAATCTCTTGGCCAAGAAAATTCTCAAGCAGGTCTGGTCAGAAAATGTTCATATCCAAGCTTTTGCAAATGATTTGTACTAGTTATCGAAGCGAACACAAAAAATGACCTTGAAAGAGAAACCCAACTTGGAATAGCCAATTTAAATGTATGGTTCTCTAATAATCAACTATCCATCTCCACGTTAAAAAACAAAACATTTTGTTCAGTAAATGGCCCAGAATCACTTGGAATGGAGACATCATAATGAGAACTAAACCTTTTAAATATCTAGGAATCCATGTTGATGACCAATTAAGCTGGATGGAAAATATAGAACAAGGAGAAAAGGCCCTTAAAATGCAACAAATCACTCGCAGCACATGAGGAATCTCTCAAAAACACAGAAAATTTCTCTAAGATAGTGGTTGGAAGAATGCTTGCCCATGGCTCCTCAGCGTCGTGTCTAAACCCAAAATGCAGAATGAAGAGGAAACTCATTTCCATTCAAAGACCATTTCTTTTCTATATTTCTGGTGCAGATCACACAACTCCATCACCAGCTCTACAAACCGTTCTCGGCATCCCACCCCAGAACTTGAAATTATAGTTTCAAACCAGATTAACATCAATATATCTCTTAAGAATTCCTTTTCGCACAACATAACAGAGATTCCATGTTGACAATAGACAAAATATATGTTGACAATAGAGATGGTATCAAGGCATCTTCTAATCCCTATTAGTACAAACCATTTAGGAAGAGAAATTTTTGGTATCTTGCTTACAAATCCAACAGTAAAAATATCATGGGTTAAAGCATTCCAAAAAGAAGTTCCCAAGAATAAAAAATTAAAACTTCGAAAGTGGTCACATCTGCATATACTATCAGGGGAGATTATGCATCAATCAATGGACAAAGAAGATGATTTTTTTTCGAATACAAATAATATATAATACTTCAAAGATAAATAAATATTTCATGAAAAAATAAAATAATAGAAGAACACGATTTATAGATTGGAATAAAAGTTCTATTAGCATAACAGAAAAGTGGGAAAAGTTCTAAAAAAATATTATTCGATATTCTTGATGTCGTTTCAATGTATATTCTGAACACATTTGGGAAGAATATGTTCACAAATTCTAAAATTAGTTGACCATTTGGACAGTGCAATTCTATGCTATTGCAGTAGCTAAAATTAGAAATCCATTTATTGTATCAAATACTTATTATAAAGAAACTTTCATTGTTTCTATGGTGTTTATTAGCGCAATAGCCAATCAAAACTTTCGTTGATCCCGACTCAGTTGCAACTGATTTTCAGGGGGGGGGTTTCATAACCATGTCCCCCGGATTTTGTTTAAAGATGGTATTTTCCAAATATTTTGCGAAGAATGAGTATTTATTTTTATTGACAGCATTTCAAATGGACAGTTCAACAAATTACTGATGCAGGAGAGTTTAAATCAACAACGTTGCATCAATTATTGAAAACAATATTTCTAAAGCAGTGTTTTTTTAAAAAAGAAAAAAAGTACGGATGTATTTATAAATACGGAATTAATTCACGTTTTTCTAAGACTTTATATTAAACATTGTTCAACAGACTGCAAAAAATTGGATAAAAAAGTTATTTTTGAAATATTTATATGAAGATGCAATCTCTTTCATTTAAACAAAAATATTATTGCTCACTTTAGAAACAGCCCAAGGCTCTTCAAAAAGCAGAAAAAATATTTTTATTCGGACCCAAATGCAGCTGATTTTAAGAAGATACACTAATATTATGTCGAACGATTTTGGTTGAAGGACGTATTTTCCATGTATTCTCCGAAGAAATAGTATTTTTTTCAATAATGATATTGAATATCGTGAATTAAACTGTAAATATTTCTAAAGCAGAAAACGAATTGAAGTACGGAGAGTTTTTTTAATGCAGAATTTCCACTCACGGCTCAGCTTTCAGAGAAACAGTTCTTACATCTGTCAGATAGAAAGAAAAAAATTATATAAGGAGCCGTATTAGCAATATTTATATAAATGAGGCAATCTCTTTCATGAAAAAGTATATGTCATAGCTCACTTTAGAAATAGCACAAGGCTATTCGATAAGCTGAAAAATTATTTTTAATGAGACCCAAATGCAGCTGATTTTCAGGACAGTTGTTTTTATTTGAAGCGATTTTGTTTGAAGGAGGCATTTTCCAAGAATTTTTTCAAGAATTAGTATTTTTTTTTATTCAATAGCAATGAATATGGACAATTCAAAAAAATAATTAAACCGAATTAAAAAATTCTACATTGCGCCACTTATTCAGAAAGCATTTCTGATACAGAAAACAAAGTAAAGTAAGGATGTTCTTTTTGAATGCAGAAGAATTAGCTCGCATGGCTGAGCTTTTAGAGGTACCATTGTTCCATCAGTTCAACAGTTTGAAAAAGGGTTAAGGAGCCCTTTTAGCAATATTTATATAATTGAGGCAATCTCTTTGATGGAAAAAATTATTATAGCTCACTTTAGAGATAGCACTAGGCTACTCCATTGGCTGAAAAAATATTTTTAAGCAGCCCCAAGTGCAGCTGATTTTCCGGACAGTTTTTTTTTAATTATTTGAAACGATTTTGTTTGAAGAAAGCATTTCCCACGAATTTTTTAAAAAATTAATTTTTTTAACTCAATAGCATTGAATATCAACAGTTCAACTGAATAGTTGAACCGGGACACTTTGAAAAATTTAATATTGCGCCACTTATTCAGAAAGTGTTTCTGATTTAGAAAACAAAGTGAAGTAAAGATTTTTTTTAAGGCAGAAGAATTTCCTCGCCTTACTGAGCTTTTAGAGGAACCATTGTTACATCTGTTCTACAGACTGAAAACAAATTTAATAATAAGCCCTTTTTTCAAATCTTTAATTAAATGAGGCAATCTCTTTGATGAGAAAGTAAAATAATACAGCTCACTTTAGAAATAGCAGTAGGCTACTCCGTAAGCTGAAAAAATATTTTTAAGTAGACCCAAGTGCAGCCGATTTTCAAGACAATTTTTGTTATTCGAAGCGATTTTGTTTGAAGGAGGATTTTTTCACGAATTTTTTCAAGAATTAGTTTTTTTTATTTAATAGAATTTGATATCAACAGTTCAACTGAATAGTTGAAACGGGATGCTTTGAAAGTTACAAAGTTGCGCCACTATTTTCGAAAAAATTTCAAAAGTCGAAAAGAAATTGAAGTACGGTGGGTTTTTTTTTATTTAATGCAAAAGAATTTCAACCTATGGTTGAGATTTTAGAGGAACGACTGCAACATATGTTCAAAAGAATGTAAAAAAAATGGATTAAGAGCTCTTTACGCAATATTTATTTCATGAAGCAATTTCTTTCATTTAAAAACATTATTGCTCACATTAGAAAAAGAACCATTCTATTCAATGAGCTGATAATATATTTTTAACAAGACCCAATTGCAGCTGATTTTCAGATTTTTTTTTACTGCGAGTAGCTATATTATTTAAAGAAGGCATTTTCCATGTATTTTGCAAAGAAATAGTAATTTTTTTTTTACACAATAGCATTGAATATTAACAGTTCAACTGAATAGTTGAAACGGGACGCATTGAAAGTTAAAGTTGCGCCACTTATTTAAAAATATTTCTAACATAGAAAACAAATTGAAGTATGGAATTTTTTTTAAGGTTTCAACAGCAACAGTAAAAACCATTCCATTCTTTTCGTTCGAAATTAAAGAATTCAATATAAAGATAGGAGCTTCTTGCAATAATTTAAAGACAAGCTCTTTTTTGAAAGAAAAAAATAATTCTTTTACTTTTCATAAGAGACTAAATTGAATCCATTTCAGTAATCTAGAAATTGAAGAATGCGGGTCTCAGGAGATTTTTTTATTCGTTTACATAATACAGCTTTGTTTAGAGGGGGAATATTTTTAGATTTATTTTGCGATGAACCACAATTAACAAATTCAAAGAAAAACAATTCAACTGGAGGGTTGAATTGGGGCACAGGAGTCAGTATGGAGTTGCGCCACTTATTTAGGATTCTTTTTTATGTACAACATAAATTATTTTTTTCCGATGATTCTGCCTACAGAGAGAAGAAATTATGCTTTCAATAGAAGCAGTACAAATTATTTCCTGCCCTTTCTTTAGAGAAGGGTGAGCTAAATGTGAAGCTAAAGTATCATTTATAATGAATTGCACTAAAGATGGGACCAATTTGCTTTTTTTTCAAAAACATCATTTTTTCTAAAGAGACCGAATTCGACACAATAACCATAACAGGAAAGTCAACACAGAGGCCCATTTGTGTGTAGTTCGTATGAGATTTTATTAGTTTCCATACTCTGGCTTTGGAAGAGGAAGAATATATTTAATTTACTTTACAGTGAATCATAATTAAAAAATTCAAAGAAAAACAATTCAACTGGTAGGTTGAATTGGGGCACAGGAGTCAGTATGGAGTTGCGCCACTTAAGGAGTATTTTTTTATGTACATCATAAATTATTTTATTTTGAGATAATTCTCCCTACAGAGAGAAGAAATTATGCTTTCCATAGAACCAGTACATATTATTTCCTGCCCTTTGTTTAGAGAAGAGTTAATTAACTGTGGAGCTAAAGAATCATTTTCAATGAATTGCACTGAAGAAGAGGCGAATTTTTTGTTCAAAAACATCAATTTTTCTAAAGAGACTGAATTCGACACAATTACCATAACAGGAAAGTGAAGACAGAGGCCCATTTGTGTGTAGATCGCATAAGAGATTTTATTATTTTCCACAATCAGGCTTTGGAAGAGGAAGAATATTGTTGATTTACATTACAGTGAATCAGAATTAAAAAATTCAAAGAAAAACAATTCAACTGGAGGGTTGAATTGCGGAACAGGAGTCAGTATAGAGTTGCGCCACTTATTTAGGATTCTTTTTTTATGTACAACATAAATTATTTTATTTTGAGATGATTCTCCCTACAGAGAGAAGAAATTATGCTTTCCATAGAAACAGTACAAATTATTTACTGCCCTTTGTTTAGAGAAGAGTGAACTAACTGTGGAGCTAAACAATCATTTTTAATAATTTGCACTGAAGAGGCGAATTGTTTTTTTTTCAAAAACACCAATTTTTCTAAAGAGACCGAATTCGACACAATTATCATAACAGGAAAGTCAACGCAGAGGCCCATTTGTGTGTAGTTCGAATGAGATTTTATTAGTTTCCATATTCCGGCTTTGGAAGAGGAAGAATATATTTAATTTACTTTACAGTGAATCAGAATTAAAAAATTCAAAGAAAAACAATTCAACTGGTAGGTTGAATTGGGGCAAAGGAGTCAGGATGGAGTTGCGCCACTTATTTAGGATTCTTTTTTATGTACAACATAAATTATTTTTTTGAGATGATTCACCATACAGAGAGAATAAATTATGCTTTCCATAGAACCAGTACAAATTATTTCCTGCCCTTTCTTTAGAGAAGGGTGAGCTAAATGTGGAGCTAAAGTATCATTTATAATGATTTGCACTGAAGAGGCGAATTGTTTTTTTTTTCAAACACACCAATTTTTCTAAAGAGACCGAATTCGACACAATTATCATAACAGGAAAGTCAACGCAGAGGCCCATTTGTGTGTAGTTCGAATGAGATTTTATTAGTTTCCATATTCCGGCTTTGGAAGAGGAAGAATATTTTTAATTTACTTTACAGTGAATCAGAATTAAAAAATTCAAAGAAAAACAATTCAACTGGAGGGTTGAATTGGGGCTTAGGAGTCAGTATGGAGTTGCGCCACTTATTTAGGATTCTTTTTTTATGTACAACAAAAATTTTATTTTGAGATGATTCTCCCTACAGAGAGAAGAAATTATGCTTTCAATAGAACCAGTACAAATTATTTCCTGCCCTTTCTTTAGAGAAGGGTGAGCTAAATGTGGAGCTAAAGTATCATTTATAATGATTTGCACTAAAGATGGGACCAATTTGTTTTTTTTTTCAAAAACATGATTTTTTCTAATGAGACCGAATTCGACACAATTACCATAACAGGAAAGTGAAGACAGAGACAAATTTGTGTGTAGATCGCATAAGAGATTTTATTATTTTCCACAATCAGGCTTTGGAAGAGGAAGAATATTTTTAATTTACTTTACAGTGAATCAGAATTAAAAAATTCAAAGAAAAACAATTCAACGGGATGGTTGAAATGGGACGGAGCAGTGAGTTTGGAGGTGCGCCACTGGGAGGATTTTTTTTATATACAAGAGAATGCAATTTTATTTTGAGGCGTTTTTCCCATAAAGTGAGAAGAAATCAAGGTTTCAATTGTACTAGTAAAAACAATTCACGCCAGATGTTTTGAAAATATTGATTTTAATGCGGAGTTGGCGCCCCATTTCCAAAATTTATAGGCATGAATTTTATAGAATGTAGAAAGAATATTTATTCTTTTCTGAAGATATTGAATCAATCATAATTCAGTTAGCAAAAAAATTGAAGAAAGTGAATCATTTAGTGTCTAATTAACATTAGAATTTTTATTTTTTTGCAGAATGCTTAGTTGCTGAGAGGAGGAATATATATATTTATTTATTTTGAGATGAATTTGAATTTTTACAATTTCAATAATAGCATTTCATCAGGAAGTTTGAACTGGGGTGCTCTAATAAATCTGCAAATGCACCACTTACGATGAAATATATTTACGAACAACAAAAGGCAGTTTCATATTGACGCTTTTTGCCATTAAAATACAAGTAATTGCTATTAAGACAGAAGACAGAAGTAAGACCAGTAAAAGAATATTCATTCCATGTGTTTTGAAATAAGTGCATTTACTGTCCAATTTCCAATTTTAATGTCATTTAGTTTCATTTCCAATATTTTAATGACATGAATAGCTTAGAAACAAAAAGAAAATGATATTTCTTTTCAGAAGAGACTGAATTGAATACCATTAAGATAAGAGGCAACTGCAGAAAGATGCCCATTTGTACGTACTTCGTAGCAGGGTTTTAATTTCTTTGCATAATGTGGTTTTGGATAGGGGTAGAATAGTTTTTAATTTATTTTGTGATGAATCAGAATTAAATTCAAGATCAACAATTCAACGAGATGGTTG
>JAOUZG010010875.1:0-11365 GCA_026289955.1 Argiope argentata
TGTAATCATTATCATTAACTGGAGTTGGAAAAAAACTAAAGAAAAAATTATAATTAATATAAAAAGACACCAAACAATATGTGTGCTTTTATAACTTGAGGAATAAAGGAATAAAAAAAGAAATGCTACAGTTCATAAAATATCAAACTTGAGTTTAGATTTTATATGTTGATAGGAACTAGAAAATCAAAACCCATTTTGTACTATTGAACTGATTTAATGAATCTGATTTAAATAAATAATATAATTTTATTTCTACTAAAATGACATAAAACTTGAGTACTAGCGAGTTTAAAAACATAAAATGACATGACAGCTATGGAGATTTAAAAAATTTCACACTTTTATATCTACAATTGTTATAATAAAAATTTTATACACCTATAGTTTTAAACGACAAGTTTTCAAACATTATTTCAATTTCCTTCCAGCTATATTGCAAATATTTGACAAATTAACAATTATTTTATAGGTTTGTTATTCTAAAATTTAATATTATAGTTTTTAGTGACAATTTTTAAAAGATTATTTAATTATTTTTGACTACATCACAATCAGGGTGGATATTAAGATTTTTCCATATTTAGTATAAATTATAGTTTGGCATAGTATAATATTCAAACAAATTGAGTAGTTCTAAGGAAAGGCTAAAAATGTAATAATTATTTTATTTTCATTTTTAAAAATTTCAAATATTGACGGTAATTTGGACATTTGCTTGCCTTACATTTATATGAGGGAAAACAAACTTTGTTTCATTTTCCGTTGAAGACAATATTTTTCAAATTACATAAATTGTTATATAATTATTCAATTTATTTGATGTTCTCTATATAAGGAGTCTTTTCCCCAACTGAAATATTCGACTATTTTAAGAAGGATTTTTTAAAAGCATGACTGCTGTTTAAATTTATAATTTACAAGGAAATAAATATTATAATTTCATGCTGAATAATTTAGAATCTTTGAAGCATAATATCTTATCAAATGTGATAGCAAATAAGTGTTAGTAATAAGTATTAAGCAAATGCGTTTTCTTTTAGTTTCATCATCATCTTCAAGATAATTAGATAAAATTATTTAGCAGTAGACATGTGCGTTTTAAAAATTTCTTTGAAATACTTCATTGTAAAGTGGTTATTCAATGTATCAACAACAACAAAAAAAAAACTTGTAAGTATATATAAATAGCTTATTAAGAAAATGCTATTATTCAAATATATAACACAAATCAAATAAATTATTTCAATTCAACAGTTTTTAAAATACACAAAATATTCTCTTTCACACTGCAACTTAAATACAATTTTAACCATTGATGGTAAGTAGAAAGATTAATATATGCAAAAAAAGTAAGAAAGGGTTACAACCAATGCATGAAAAAATATTCATCTTACCTAAAAGCATTTTATTTCTTCAAGTTTACACTTGCTTGGTTTTTTCAATTCTATTTTATTACTAAAAAATATTTTTCAATTATTATTGAATTATTTTTCAATTATTACCAGTTATATTTAAAAAAATTTCAAATAAAATTTTATTAATCATTGGTTTAAAATAATTTTATAACAATTTTGTTATATTAGCAAGAGTTACAAAGCAGCTCTTTAAGTCTTTCTCAAAAGAATATTTTTCTACTGTTCGGTTTATTCTATCATCTAGATCAGGGATGCACAACCTATGCACCGCGGGCCAAATTTGGCCCGTATAGCCTTCGAAGTTGGCCAGCGAATGTTGTTAATAAAATATGACTAATTTAAAATGAAATGAGACTTTTTTCAAATGAAAAAGGATAAAAATCTGAAAAGAAAACGATTCTACATCAGGATAAATAATTAACAGTTGTTCATTAAGTTTATTTACTTTTTATTACGAAGCTTTTCAGTTTGTTCCCTTCATGGCTAACGGCGAGTACGATTTTCGTATAGGAGAAGCTCGCGAACGTGAAAAATTCCCACACATGAAAATGCAGTATGAGGATCCAATTCAAATCTTTCATAAAGCATTGATGATCGGTTTTCAGATTTTGAAAAGTGCCAAACGAAATTTGATGATTTTTCTTCTCCATTTTCTGTTGATATTAATGTAGTGGATGAGAGTATGCAGTTAGCCAAAATTGATTTACAGAAGTCTGATTTTTTTTCAAAAATCAGTTCAAAGGTAAACCGATATTAGAATTTTATAAAGATTTGCTATATGAATTTTTATGCTTAAAGAAAAATGCAGCTGCATGTGCAACTTTCTTAAAAGCGCTTACATTTGTGAGCAAATTTTCTCACTAATGAATTTAAACAAATCAAAATTAAGAATGAGATGAGAACCTTTCTGCTGTTCTACGCATTGCTACAACTAATATTAAGCCCAACATAAAATAAATAACTTTAAATAAATTCATTTTTTTTACTAATTTCGATTATTAATTTTTTCTCAAAATTTAAATTGCGTTCTTTGTATAATTACCAAAAAGTTTTCCTCTGTTATTCTATTTCAAGTTTGCACTCTTTTTAGCAGGAATCTCTTTTTTTTAGGTTTAGGTAATCGTAGCTATAATGTTTGTGTTTTATTCATTTATTTATTGCATAATGTGTGCATGAATAAAATAAGTAAAGTAATAATTGTAATTCATGCGTATTGCCATAAAAAAAACTCCAATGTTTTCGCGTTTTTAATATTTTTTAGCATTCATGTGCTTTTTTGGCCCTCGCCATGATCTCTTTTCATATTTTGGCCCCTCATCCTGAAAAGGTTATGCATCCCTGAGCTAGATTTATATATTATTTCGCTCTCCCTTTTTCATCTAAATTTAATCTAACCCCTAATCTAAAATAAACTATTAAAAATGTATTTAGCGTTCTTAAAGAAAATTTTACAATTTTATCGAGAGAAAAAAAAAGAATATTTCGAAGATAAAGGGCCCTTAATTATGTCACTTAATCTTATCAATGCGAGAAACGTGCATTCTCTTTAACCCCTCTTGATGCACGGCAAGTTTTCCTGCCAAAGGTGATTAAATTGCAGTAAACCTACCATGTGAGCGCAAATGACATCCTCTAATGAGTTAGCTCTAATGGGATTGAGCGCAAGTGACACAATCCCCCTCCTCACCAGCAGGCTGAGGGAGGATTGAAATTTCACCTAATTCTTTTATTAGATACTTTACCCTCTATCATTTTCCAATCTATAGCAGGTTGTTAGCTCCAGTGAAATTCGAACCATTATCACTATAAATTATGTAAGGACGTCCACGCCTTGCAATAAATCTTCGTAAACTCAATAGAAATCAATTCGTTGACATAAAAGTTAGCAGTTCTAGGTGTATGGCTCTGAATACAGCACATGTATACAAGACAAGACAAGCCTTCGTTCCACCTTTCAGAACAAGAGGGTCTGCTAAGTCTACCCCTACGACTTCAAAAATCGATGCATCTTTTATTGTCTTTTGGTAGTGGCACCGAAACTGTTTTCATTGCTTTCGCGCTGTGTCTTCTGCAAATCACGCATTTATAAATAACTGATCTTATTGTTTTCCTACCGTTTATAATCCAAAACTGCTCTCGGAGATTGGTTAAAAGCGCGTCAAGTCCAGCATGATGTAAAATCAAATGATATTTTAATATTAGTAATTTAACCAATTTGTGTTTGCTTGACAGTAAAATTGGATATTTAAAATTCTCTAAATCTTTCCTCTCTGTCAATTTTGTCTTTACTCGAAGTAAACCATGACTATCTCTAAAACTACAAAGAGACTTTAATTCTTTTAAACAGTCTTCATGGAAACATTCATTTTGAACTACTTTTAAAATTATTTTCTTCTTCTTCTTCTTCTTCTTCTTATCTCCATCATAGTCTGTCGGAGTCAGACCAGATCAAATAAACCGTTGATTCTGAGATGGTCGGTGACCGTCCAAGGAGATGAATAAATATCCCCTACACTGAGGTCAAGGCACTCAAGGATGTGAGAGGGAGTGGCCTGGAAGTGCTGACATTTAGGACAAAGGGGAAAGGATTTCTTTCGCTCATAGAATTTAAGATATATTAAGTGTCCGCTGGCAAGTCGCGAAATGCAAGTATGGGATGACCTTTCTCCTGAGATGGAAAGAAAGAAACCTGGGTTAGGCCCCTTGTACCAGTTACTTGATGGAGGAACCAGCCAGTCTTTTGTAATAGCAGATTTTTTGACGGAGAAAAGCTCCTGATAGGTCAGCTTGGTAGAAGTTGGGTTATTTTGAATGCAACCCTCTTTAGCCAGTTTATCAGCCATTTTTTTATAATTAATTTTTTAGCTTCATCTAATTCTTCGGCTCCCAATTCACCACTATGACGCTCTTGTTTTGTTTTATGTGCATTGTTGTAAAACCTCAACATCCAACAAACCATTCTTAATATTTTGCGATAAGTGGAGAAATAAGCTAAAAGCTCTTCTGAAGCATAACTTTTTTCTAATAGAATCGTTGTGACATAATTCTTTTCTTAGAATGCACCCTCAGTCAACACATTTTCTGACTTTGGTCAATCTCGTTCATTTTCCTTTAACCATAATGGTCCCTCCTATCAACGAGATTCAACTAATTCCTTGCATTACAACCCCTAGATGGCAAATCGGCAGGATTCTTTATTCCTGGTACATGTTTCCAGTCATTATAATTTGTAAGACTTCGCATCTCTTTAACTCGATTTTTTACAAGCACTGTCCATGCATCGTCATTTTTTATCTAATATAATGCCGAGGACGAGTCTGTCCAATAATATTCCTTAATGTCTCGGAAATTTAATGCCCTTTTTACCAGGTCAGAAAGACGTGCGCCTATTGTACATGCCATTAATTCCAACCTGGTAATTGACATCCTTTTCAGTGGCGTGATTCTTGATTTAGCATGCACAAGTTGCACTGAAATTTGATTCTCATTTTCACTCCTCAGGAAAATAGCTGTTGCATCAGACAATTAGATGCATCACAGGAAACCAATCGATACGCAGTTATATATGGACATATACCGTGGAATTTCTACCCATTTCAAATGAGGAAGATCATTAAAACACTTCAAAAATTTCTTTGTTACCTCTTTTGGCAGTTCATCATCCCAACTAAGTGTTTTAATTTCCAACTTTCCTGGAGGAGTAATTTGGGATACAATGCTATGAGACAACTAAAACCAATTGGATCGAAAACCTTTTGTGCAATTGAAAGTAACTTCCTTCTAGTAAATGGTTCAGTTATTTCAATTCTTAAATGAACTGCACAAGATAAAGTATCAGTTCCACGGTGCCACAGTAGTCCTAAGACATCAGGAATTTCCGATTCCGAAGTTGAGCTTTCGAAATCGATGTATTTCCAATCTCTCAATTCAAATTTTGCATTTACCATTAACTGCGTAGATACTTCTCTGAAATGTCAGGTTTCACTTTCTGTGTCCAATGAAGTGACGCAGTTATCGACATAAAACGATTTCAATCATTTTTATACAATTTCTTTATGTTCTAAATTTACGCTCTCTAGATGATATTGAATAACAGCTCCAAGAATGAACGGACTGCAGGTTACTCCGAAAACCCCTCTGCGATGTCTAAAATCTCGAATTTCTTTCTTTTCATTATCTTCCCACCAAAGAAATCGGAGTTCATCCCTATCCTCTTCAGCAATGCTTATTTGTAAGAAAGCCATTTTGATATCAGATATAATTCCAATTCCTATTTCTCTAAATCTTACTAAAATTGATGGTATTAACTCTAAGGTGTTAGGACCTTTTTCTAAGCAATCATTGAGTGAAGGAAATCCTTTTCTTTTATTTTATGTGTCGAAAACTGGTCTGACTTTAGTTGTTTAATTTTCCTTGAAAACTCCTCTATGCGGCAAGTAGTAACAAGATTTAGATAGTTCTTCAGGTGGTACTTTTTCTATTATTTGCTCTTATAACCATTCCTGGAACACCATATCATAAGCATCGTATTTTCCTTCCAATTTTAACTTTGATGTTGCTCTTTCTAATCTTCTTTTGGCTATATCTCTATATTCAGGAATATTCTTGCCTTGTATCCACGGCAGTTTCACTTCATATCTTCCTTCGTCATCTTTCCTCAAATTTTTCATAAAATGATTATTCACTGCCTTATCAACTTCACTTCTAGATTGCTGCCCAAAGGTATCTCTAATGCCAATTGTCTCCAATTCCCAAAGGTTTCTAATATCTTGATTGTGAATTAAAAGGGAGGTAGCTACAGCAGCAATAGAATTTTTATCTTCATTTGTTTGCAGTTTTCCCATTAAAACCCATCCGAGAAAAGTCTCAATCGCAAAAAATCCTGATCCTAGTTTATGCATTTTTCCAGTATAGATATTTCCAGCAAAGTCAGAACCTATCAAAATATCAATTTTAGAGTTTACACAATTAACATCAGTGATATGAATTCCCTTTTCAGCTAATTTTGATAACCAAGGCCCTTTTGGTACACTAGGTATAGATCCACAAATTGCGGGCTGATCTAAAATAGGAAATTTACAGCTATAACCAGAATATAGATTCTCAACATTGATGTTATAACATTTATGATTCATATCAGATGACCTACCTCCAAATATGTACTACATGGGTTAATTTTTTACTGGCTTTAGATTTTATTCCTAAAACTTCTGCTGTTGATTTTAAAATAAAAGAATGCTCAGATTCAGTATCAATCAGAGTTCGTAGATGAAGTTTCTTTCCTTTGTGCTGAATGGAAACCACTAGAGTTTGAAGCAAAACTTTTCATGTTGTACAAATAGATGAAAGGGTGTTACTTTCGTCATTATCTTGTTTACACTCGACTGTAACTTTCGATTTCTGTTTAAATTCTGGACAAAAAATAATGTGATGCTTCCTTCCATAAAAAACACACTGAATTTTACTTTTGCAATTTTTAGCTCTATGGTTCGATTTTAAACACGAAAAACAACAATTTTTTTCTTTCAAAATTTTAATTTTTTCTTTATGACTTAAATTCTGTGCTTTAAAAAATCTTTGATGGGATTTTCTACAGAATATACAGCTTATCAATTTATTAATATTTCTTTCTTTTGTACCCGAAAATAAGTTGCTCTCAGTAGGAAGGATAATATCTTCCCGATTCTTTTGAATTTTTCTATCGATATCACTTTGTTTAATACCTGTCTTTGCAAGAGTGATTCTTTCTTCACCCTCTACCTCAGCCCGAAGAAAGTTTAATAGCTGAGTTAATCTTGTACTATAAGATTTATATTTTTCACCTACAGAAGAATTTATTAAACAAATTCTCAAAATATCCTCTGGAATACACGATTCTACAAGAGGAAAAAGCATAGCTGATCTTAGATGCGACTCCAATTTATCGTATAATTGAGTGGTACTTAATTTAGATTTGGTCGCATTTTTAACCAGTAAAGTTAAAAGCTCACGTACATAATATTCAACTAATAGTTCCTCACGTACAAATCTTGTTGAAAGGCTTTCAATTGCTTTTATATAATTTTCTGCCGTTCGAGGATAACTATCAATAATTTTTTTTGCTTTTGTTCCTGGCAACATGCATTGTATTAAGTACTAGCCGCCTTTGGCGACCAGTCGGTTCGCCAATATTAATGCCGACTAAAGGGTTAAATCATTTTTTACATAACTTGGTCTCATAATAAGTTTTTCGGCAAAATATTTTTAAGCTTCAAATTTCGATTGTCATATAATTCACTCATACTATTATGTAGGCCTTAAGCAGTCCTATCTTTGTACTTCGCATCTCTCTCTTATTTTCTATCAGTGCACGTAAAATTAAGTTTTAAATTAAAATGAAACTTCCATTAATATAAAGTTCTCTTTACTCAATCCATGCACGTCTTTAAATAAAACTAAGAACTGAACGCAGAGTAGTCCGACATTGAAGTTTTATGTTCACTGCAGAAATTGAAACATTATATATTTGTACAATTTATAATATCTCAAGAAATTATTCATCAAACATTTCACAGGTTAATTGAAACCTTCAGTATTTAATTTTATTTTTAGATGTATATAAATGCTCTCAATAATAATATTTTTTTGGGTTTATAAACATATATAAAAAAAATTATGGTTTAAATTCCTTTGATCTTATAGATTCATACTTCTAAAATATTCTTAATATTTCAACTTCTAAATAAGTAAATACGCATTTCTATCTTCTTCAAATCTGGTTGATTTATTCAGTTCTGAATATTGCAAGTTTAGAACAATCATCATTTTCATGATCTAGACCAATTATTCTAGAGTAACTCTGATTGGCTTCTTTGATATCTTGATAAAGTGAACTAAAATCGCCAGTTTTTATCGAATAGTTATATTGAAATTTTCATAGATAGATCAGCTTTCATGATTGATTTAGTTGATTGGAATGTCACTTTTTTATTTAAGGACTTATTTTCTCTAGAATATTTTGTTAAATATGATTTACAGGGCAGATGATGTGTGTAAAAATTTAAGTCGCAATTCATCAGCATTTCTTCCCTCAATCTACTAATTATATATTTCACTTAGAATATTTGTTAAGAGATGTATATCTCTCCCCCAAAAATTTAAGAAATTAGATGTTTTGCTCCGATTACAGAAGATGTCTTGTTGATGTTAAGCCATATTTGCCTTAAATAAAACTGTTTAGTTGGATTAGTAATATATGTATAGTAATATACCATAGAAAACGATCCCATGCATTTATTTTCCAAAAATGTCATGTTTCATATTTGTTTCTATTTATGCACAAACGTGTTGAAAGTGACATTTTTATATGTTTAATTTGGAATGATAGTTGATTTTTTTTCTCATTTGAGAACATGATATTGTTTTGGTTAGAAAGTTTTGATGTCTCCGAAATATACGGGTAAAAATATTTTTAAATGCTTTTACAAATTTTGCATTATTAATTATTACGTATGCTTGTTTGAAAGATGCGTTTTCAAATAGCTGACCTGCTTTTACCAGTATAGCTTTAATATTACGTATGAAAGCAGGTGCGTTTTTATTTCGCATGATTCATTAAAATGCGGAGATAAATTACAATCACGAAGGCGAATTCTTTGATTTACGCAATATATCTTCTTCACATGAGTAAAAGTAACTATTTAAAACATGTCTTAGTGTTTTAAAATTGAAAAAAAAAAACGCGAATGCAAAAATATTTTACTTCTACTTAATATCAATTGCATTTTGTTCGTCGTTTCTTTGAAATGACGTCATTTTCAAGCTCGATTAAGATTTCTTACTTTTAAATAATTAATATCGCACTCAGAAGATTATCGTTTGGTACTTTTCTAAAAATTCTTTTTCAGTTTTAACTGTCGCACTTCTGTAATATATTTTTATTTTGTGTTTTTATTTACTTTAATTCATTAATTGAATTAATTTTGATATTAAAAACGATCAAAAATTTTTTTCTCTCGCATTTATTGTTTAAAAAATATCGCATTTCCTATTTGTTTCATTTCATATAATCACGTGATTTAAACTATATTTTAGTTTTATTTTTGGTCTTAATCAACTTTTTTTAATCAGAACTTCTGAAAATATAATAGCAACATTTTATTAAAAACTGAATTTTTTTAGATCCTCGCGAAGATAAAATTTTATTTTTATTTTGTTTATTTTTATTTTATTGTTGAAAAAAAAAACCCCATTAAATTAAATGTTTAAAAATTCATTTAAAATAGAGTTTTAATTTATAGATCAAAACATTAGTATCATTGAAAAGCTAATTTTTTGTGCTTTAACAAGATGCAAAAATCAATTTTGTGCTGTCATATTTTCGAAAGTTATAGTGAAAAAACGTCAAAATTTGGCTTATTTTTTAATTAATTAACATTTTAATTAAAAATTCAAAAAAAGGACTCCGAGGTGCACATTCCCGGCCCCCAAGGTATACATGTACCAAATTTGGTAGCTTTAAGTCGAACGGTCTGGCCTGTACACCGCCCCTAATTCCATTTGTTTATCCTCATGTATACGTTTAAACTGACTCCAGAAACACAACCAGTCTTTAACTTCTGCACCATATTTCATGAACTCAATTTTTGGAAGTTTCAGTTTCGATTTCTCACTACACAAAATATTTACATTTGGTTGTAATTTACTTTCAATGAAGGAATTGGCGAAAACTAGAGTTTCATCAAATTTCATTTTATATTCCTCCTCAGCTTCAAATTCATCTGCGTAACTTTTTCCGTTATCGTCTGCACTTAATGAAAGCTCTAATATTTCATTATCAATAGTTATTAAATCAGCGTTTATCCTTTTTTAAAGAAGCTAATTTAATCTTAAAATCATTTATTTTCGCATTTGCATCATCAATCATAGACTTTAAACTTTTATATGTCTTAGTAAAGGAGGCAACCAAATGCAAATTCTGCGTTATCATTGCTATTAATTTTGAGAGGGGGAAGGGGTTTTGAATTTAAGATATGCCGGAAGCTTTCCCAGTTGGTGAAAAAATGTGCTGGTGAATTTAGAGAAAAGGTATCTGTATTAAAAGTCAAAACCTGAATCTAAATAATTTAGTACTGTAATTTCAGAGTTAAAAGGAATTCGCTTGTCTTGAATTGCGATGTCTAGCACGGAGTCATGGACACTAACAAAATTAATGTGGGTTGGAGAGTGGGGCGCCAAAACATTGACTCCGTCCACCTTTCATAAATAATTATATAGTGTTTTACCACGTGCTGTTGAAACGTAGTCATTCCAGGCGATATGACCGGGGTTCATATCACCCGCAATGATGACCTTTAAGCCTAAATTGAAAAGTTTTTTCAATACCCTTCAGAAGGTAATTATGAGGATCCCCAGACCCTGCATAAGCTGACACAATTTTGATGGTTGGGAATTTACGTAACTTAACCTCAATAATTATCGCGTCCATTCCCTCTAAAACGGGGATGGGGATGACCTGATGGTCGATTATTGATCTAACATAAATACAGGTGCCTCAGAAAATGCGCCGATTATTATTATTAACAATTCCGGATTTATCATTCCTGTAGATCCGGTAATTAGCGATTAGGGGTGCGAATTCCAGAGGGAGCATGATCTCTTGGACTAAAAATACATCAAGATTCTGTACTAAAACAAAGTCACGTACTTCAGCGTTCTTGTTACGCAAACTATTAGCTTTCCAAGTGCAAACTTTAAGATTATGCAAGTTTATTGAAGGGAAGAGAGCGAAAGTTAAAGTGTGGGGGCGTTGCAAAGGCTGACATACTGCTCAACAAGAAAATATGCCATATCAGCTCCGTGGGATGCTGTACGGATTGATGCAGGAGAAAATTTAAAGGCTTGGAGTAGTGGGGGTGAATCACGCAAATCTTCCCTTATTAAAACAGTTTGGGCAGAAAAAAATGTCA
>JAOUZG010010877.1:0-10469 GCA_026289955.1 Argiope argentata
TGAAATTCAAATATCAATGCTAGAAAAAGATTTAACAACAATATTTGTAGCGAAATGAAATGTTTTTTTCTTCTTTTGCGCAGTATAACACATAAAACAACTTCGTCACATAATAATAGGTATAAAACTTATTTTTACAAATATGTCCAAGTACTCATGGATCATAAAAGTGAAGGAATTTGCTTTCCTTTTAAAATAACTACAGGCACAACCTTGAGTCAAGAGAACAATTATCCGAAAATATGTTTTCAAATAGTAGTTTTAGAGCAAAATTATCTTAATTCTTGTCCTGATTCTGAAATACAAATGATACCTACATATTACGCAGTCGTTAAGAATAAAAGTTTAAATAAGTTTGAAGTATATAAAAAATTTAACTTTTAAGCATATATCTTTTAGAAATGACTGTCAGACTACACAAATTACATAAGAAAAGAACTTGAATTTTTTATAAATGGAATACGATTGCAGGTATGAACGTCAGAAAGATGAGGAGAAAAACACTTGTCTATTATATTAATTGCATTAAAAGATGTAGAAAAGAGATAACTTATCACATCTATATTAAATTCATTATTTTTTTATCACTTTTAACCTATGACAAATATTTTTCACAAATGAAGCTAGAAGGGATTCAGTACAATCTTAATAAAAGCTGCTTGTTAGGTTTCACCAGTACATGCACGTACGATTGATTAATAAATGACTTTTAATTGCATATTTATGATTTAAGAGTGTCTTTCTTCGATGCCCGAGCTGATATCAAAAAATTTAAACGTAAAATACTTAACAAAAAAAAACTGCAAGTGATATTCAAATTCTTATAAAAGGAATATATTAACTTGATACGATTACTAAACTCTAATTATAAAAAGACATTTTCATTTATTTCTCGTCTCCTTTCAAATTATCCTTTTGATGTTTCGTGGAATATAGCCAGATATATGTTAGATTTTTACTTTTGCCCGTTATACATCAAACAACTTTTCTCTCTTTGAAAAGGGTGCTGGTGAAATCTTCATTTTACAAAATTATCAATGCATGGAATGTAAATTTTTCGAATATATTCCCCCACACTTCGTGTTTTTCACAGATTATCCATAAATAAATAATCTTTAGCTTTGTAAGACTATCAATAATTATTGGCTGTAAACGTTCATAATGCTTCTTTGAATAATCATCACCTGAATTTTACTTAAGTAACTGGAAACAATGAGTCTCTTGACAATTTTTTTAAAAAATCGAATATAAAACCTAAACCTATGGAAAAAGGTGATAATTAATGTTAAAACTTTAAATTTATAATTAAATTGCAAATGTGAGGTTGCATTTGACAAAAATAAATGCTGATTTGTAATTCGGTTATACAGGTAATGTATCATCATATGTTAATAATTCATTGATATGGTTGTTTTGTATTTTATCGCGTCATGTTTTACATAATACTTTTTAGAAAAGAAACATATATAGATAAAATAAAAAATAAAAACATTATTTAAATAAAAAATAGGTCCCAAATCCTAAGAGCCGATTTAAATATGTACCAAATAAATTTATAGGCATAGAAGAATTGGAGGTTTAAAGTTATAAGATAAGCATATTTACAAGCAATTATTAAGATTAATGAATCATAAAAAGAATATCTCAGAAAGAGAAAAAATGAAAAATAAAGCTTTGTTCTTACAGAATTTGAATTACTAATTTAAAACTTAATATTCTTATAAAAACTGATTTATGAATTTTTATACATATTTAATTTCAAATCTTGATGTTTTTAAAAAAATTCCGTATATTTTTTCCATGCATGTTTTATGGGTAGCTAGCAATTTGATAAAAAAAAAACCCCGAAGTATCTTGAGAAAGCAATTAATATTCACTAAATCAAAATTGAATTCAGTTATTTTGTTTTTTAACTGATTTCAAAATTCTGTTTTAAATCTAAGGTTGAATGAGAATAGAATGCGACCTATTTCTTGTTATTCCATCATTTTCGCGCTTTATGTAAGGAAAGAATAACATATCTAAGAATTTATGTTTTGCGCACGAAAGAGTGTCAATAACTGACTTGCTCGAATCCAATGATTCATTCATCCCTAAGCCTTTTATTTACAGCTCTACCAAAAATAAGATACTTTCATTATTTTTTTATATAAAAGAATAATGTTTTTATAAATTAAAAATAAACTCTAGTTGGGATATAAACTAAATTCTTATGAAATACTCAGTTATTGACAGTGCTGTTTTATTGTGACTGCTGTTTCAAAAATTCGATTTGCAACATCAGGGATGATAAACAAAGTGAAAGCGAAAGATTTGAAACTCATATACATAATAGGGTGGAATGGGAGACCTTGGACTCACCATCTTCACGGAATTCATAAGGAGTGAAAAACTAAATGCGTTATTTCTGTTATTGAAAATATCATCACCCGATGGAGGCTGAAATATGTTGGGATTCGGCATCTTATTATTCGATCTTTAAAATGATTGCAATTTTGTAATTCTGAGTGACACAAAAATCATTTAATCAAATTTATTTTACAAGTGCCTGCAATTGGCGCTGTGTGAATAATCTGTGCCATTCTCCTAGTTAATTCAATATATAGGATATAAAATTAAGATTGCAAAAATAGTTCGGTGTCACTTTTCTTGCATTCTAATAAGTCCTCAGAAAAATCTGTAACATCATATGCTAGAAAAAAATTTAACAACAACGTTTGTTGAGAATTACAATTTTTATTTCTTTCTTTGTACAATATGACAAAGAAAACTACTTCATCAGAAAAAAAAAGATTTAAAATTTATATTCACAAATATGTCCAACTGCTTCTGGAATATAAAATTGAATGAATTTGTCTTTCGTTTAAAATAAATGCAGGCATATCCTTAAGTTAAGGGGGAAAATATGATTTCAAAATTACAAAAAAAATAATCTCAAGAATAGACCTGAATTTGAAATTTTTTGTAAAAGTACCTATTACTAAGTTGTCAAGAATAATAAATTCAAAAAAGTTTTTAGCACAATTTGAGCTTTAAATTTTAAGGAAATTTATTTTTAGAAATCATTGTGAAACTACACAAATTACATGAGTATTGGTTCGAATTTCTTTATTTATAAAATTCTTTATGATAAAAAATTATTTTTTTCATCATTTATTTTCACAAATGATTTTCACAGACGAAACGAGAAAAGATTATTTGCAATCTGATAGAAGTGGCTTGTTAGGTTTCACGAGTATATGCATGTGTTTTGTATTTAAAAAAATTATTTCCTATTTGCATTTATAATTGAGTTCTTTTCTTTGATTTTTGAGCTGATTTCAGGTAACATCATCACTTTTGTCAAAAATTAGGAAGTATTATGCTTAAAAAAATAGAACTGCCATTGATATTAAACTTCTCTGACTGTGATTCTATTTACTTGGCTCTATAACTGATCTCGAATCATGTAAAGAACACACACTTAAAACTTGCTCAAGTTTATTTCTCTTTCTCGTTGAAATTATCCTTTTCATGTTTCTGCATCATGTGGGGATCGAGACTAGATTTTGTTTTATATAACAATTAACAAATCTGACAAATTTGAGGGTTTTCTTTAGAATGAGTCAACATGTGTTTTTAAAGATAGTATGCGCAACTGAAATTTCTATTACATACTTTGCATCGATAAGGATTGTTCTTTTTACGTACGTTATTATAAAGAATAAGATTGATTTCAGTTTCACACATCGAGTGGCACAAAGTACACTTGTAATGCTTTTTATTCGAATGACTCGAAATGTGAAATTCAAATTTTGTTTAGTAGCCCAATTCTTTTGAAAGGATTATGGTTATCATGTAGGTTGATATGGTCGCGAAGACTTTCGCTGCATTTAAAGGCTGATGTGCACAAACTGCATTTATAAAGTCTTTCTTTCAAAATTTCATATTATCGAGCTTGAAAAAATCAGAATTTGAATACCTTTTGAATCAGTTGCAAAAAAGGGATCTTCAAAGACATTACATGTTTCGGAAATGACAGTTAGTGAAACTAGAGAAATTACAATATCTTACAAATCAAGGCAAAATTAATCGTATATTCATTATTTTCTTCAGTTTTATATTGTTTTAATGTTTACCATCATAAATTTGCGTATTCATCAAGTTGATTAAAAAATATTCTTTTCTTTACGTTTTTTTATGTATTAAGAATCAGAAGACAGATCCGTCGAGATATGTAATCGAACTATTCTTTATAGTTTTTAAAGTTTTTTAATACGCTTAAAATTTTGTTATATATATATAAATAAAAATATCGCTTCTTTTAATCTTTCAGTCCAAATAATTCGGATATACATGATTCATATAACTATACATACATACAAACACACACAACTACATTATATAAAAGAATCCTATGTATATAAATAAAAAGTAATTATTTTTAAGAATTGCCTTCAGGAATTAAGAGATTTTACGAACCATTATCACAATTATCAGAAATGCACAATGCAAAATTTAACAAATTCAATTTCCTATTTTATTAATTAAAAATTCTACTGCAGAAAAAAAACGTTATGTAAAAATTAACTCGAATACAGAT
The DNA here is from genome assembly GCA_026289955.1 of Argiope argentata. Lineage (NCBI taxonomy): Eukaryota > Metazoa > Arthropoda > Arachnida > Araneae > Araneidae > Argiope > Argiope argentata. Next base: position 4,583 of record JAOUZG010010877.1, read on the forward strand.
TTTGAAAGCTGGAATTCTTTCTGTGTATCTTTTATTCTAATTATCCATTTGGTGCTTTTCTTTTATGTGACGAGTGAGACGAAATTTTGTTGCGTAGGACCACGAACAAATATGGCATTTGTAGGGATTCGACTCACAATGCCTCAACATGTGACTTTCCTGATTGGTACTAGAACTGCAGTTTTCATTGCACACTTTACATCGAAAAGGATTCTGCTCTTTATGCAAGTTCATGTGACTAGAAAGGTTAGATTTAGTTTTAAATGTAAGAGAACATTCATTACACTTGAAATGCCTCTCATTCGAATGAGTATCTATGTGAGATTCAAGATTTTGTTTTGTGGCAAAATTCTTGTTTCACAATGCACACCTGAAAGGATTCTGGACATCATGTACGTTCTTGTGTTCTCGAAGACTATTGCAAAATTTAAAAGCCGCAGGGCACAAACTGCATTTGTAGCGTTTTTCGGTGGAATGCTTGTTTAAGTGGATCTGTAAGTCTGGTTTAGATGTACAGTGTTTATCACACATGTTGCATCTAAAAGGATTATTCTCATTGTGTACTTTCTTATGGAGTTGAAGGCCACCTTTAGTCTTGTAGGCTCGAAGGCAAAGGTCACATTTGTGCGGTTTTTCTTCTAGATCGATTGGCTGGCTTTCTTCCATTCTGTGTTCACTTCCAGATACTTTGTCGCCATTTATATTTTGACACGAACTAACAGCAGAGAAGTGGCTTGATTTGCTATCACATACATATGGTCCATTTGAACCGGTGGGCCTGCTTTCTTCAATTTCATGTTCTTTTCTCAAATTTTCTTCCGGAGACGCATTTTCACACTTCTTATCAACTGATTCTTGCTCTGAATTTTTTGATGAATCCAGCAATGATATCTTATCTGTAACTCTGAATCCTATGTTGAAGTACCTTGAACATTTAGCGCACTGGAATACAGTTTTTATTGAAATGAGCCAGCTATAATTTTTTGATTCGTTTTCACTTTCATCTACATTTTCTTTGCAAGTTTCACAAAGGTATGTCGCGTTTTTCTCCATTTTCAGCTTGCTTATAAATTTCCAAATGATTGAATTCAATCAAATATAACACTTCCGGTTACTGAAAGAAGAAATATTTAAAAATCTCAAAATAGTCGGCGTTCATATATTCGATCGTGTCTTTAAATAGGATTAAAACTATTATATTTTGAGATATAACCAATTATACAGAAATAAATCCAATATTTAAAGAAAATGAATCACTTTACAATAGAAAAAAAAAGTGATATGAAAAAGAACAATTTTTAAGACAACATTAATGTTTATTTACTGTTCAAAAATTGCGAAGGAAAATTGAGAATACACTTAAATTTTTTAATTACTAAGAAATTTTATTTCCGTTAAAGAATTCTAAACTAAATATATCAGATAAAACTTTAATATTTTATTTTAACACTTTTTTTCCTAGAAATAAATTATCGTCAAAGAATAAATGTGATCACTTTGCTATCTAGAATTTCATTGGAAAAATAGTAATTATATATAAGCATGGACATGGAATAATCTGAAAAATACCTTACGGTAAATGTAGAATGCTCCAAAAGAAATTCAGCTGAATATTCAAATAATTATTGATATTCTTCTGTCTTTTTAAAAAAATATAAAATTTTAAAAAATGAACCAAAATTTTAAGTAACGATTTTATTGCGTAGTTAATTTCAAAAGGTTTATTTATAAAATTCTAGAATTGTCGAGAAAAATCTAATCACTGAACATTGTTATTTTTGAACCCAATTTTCTACTCTGTATATTCGTAAAAAAGAAGGCTTTAGGGCTTATGGTCACAGAAAGAAACGTAAGCATAAAGTAATTTTGGTTTCGATGATTCAGCTTTGATGTAGCATTCAACTAGTATTGATAATTTCAATAAACGTACCTTAGATGAAGATACCATAGCCGAATTTTCTTATAAAACTTCCTTTCTTGAATAAATTTTATTTAATTCTAAGTAGGAAATAAAGATGTTGCTTTACATTTTGTCATACATAAAGAAAGTCCAATATTTTAAGCCCATGTGCAGCATTATATTTGAATTTTTTTCCATACTAAATAAAAGTGTGAATAGTTTTACAGCTTAATAAAATCTTTTATATTAAGTATTATTTTTAGAAACTGTTCTGAAAACTATTAGAAATTGGTAATTATTATTAGGTGTAAATTGCATTTTTTTGGGCGGAATGTACATGCTAAAGAGTTGATACCTATAGAACTGACAGCTTTTCTGTTGCGATAAAAATAGAATTCTCTGCATTCTTTCAATTCTTAAAACTCATGATGTGCGAGACATCATTATTCATATAATTCCCAAGTACAAAAAAATAGAAAGCACATTTCTTATTGTTAAAAATTCTCGAAAATAATGTCTCCTTAATTGAGTTATTGAATTCGAATATACAGATTGAAATATATAGACTCTGTTTATCAAACTTAACGAAAAGGAAATTTTTAACGTCTTGTTTTATTTACAGTATTGGGGAGCTCAAAGAAAAAATCGAGGATTCTACGAACATCTAAATTTTAAGCATTTTCTAAATAATTTAATTCAGTACGATTTGTGTAATAATTTAAAAAATTTGAAAGATATATATTAAAATTAATTACAATAATTAAAAAAAAGAACAAAATTAGACAGAAGTTTATAATTATTATTATTCAGAAATACATCAATATAAGAACTCACCTGAATATTTAACTTTGAAATCGGGATAAAATGATGAGATACAGGACACCATAGAATGAATTTTAAAAAATGGATGGAATCTTCAGTCAAAATTAAAACTATTTCAGTTAAACAAGAATAAAATTACTAAAAACTTTAAAGAATAAAGTCAGAATAAATAAAAGATTGGTGATTTGCTCTGTTATATTGAATCCAGAATTGTTCTAAAAACTTCCTGCCTTTATCATTTATTGATCGTTTGTTTGAGACTTCTGCCTTCGAATATGATTTTTTTTTGAATTGACAAATAAATTACTTTTTCAAATTATTTAAAAAACAATTTTTGAAAAAGTGCTATTTGACGTTTATGCTTGTGTAAACTGAAATATATTGAGAAACGTTTAAATTTGCATATTGCAAAGGAATTTTTTATTTTAATGCTATTTCAGCTTCTTGAGATTTTTCGCATCAAAAATTCAATTGAATGAATTTTTGATTCAAATAATCTCTTTTGTTACGCTGAATTGTTTAATTTCATAATTTGTACACTAATAAAATACGATCTCAGATTTCAATTCGCATGCAATTACTGCAACGAAAGAAAAGTTTCGGTGACAAATCATAGTTTAAAGAATCACATTCATTTGTATGGAATTAAACAAGGTTATGGCTTCTATTTAATGAAATGGAAGATATATTTACCACAATTGGAACTACTAATGTTGAGCTGCACATTTTAGTTCAAATAAATTTTCAGATTTTATCCATTTTGTTAAATATGCGTCTAAGAGTCTATGGGTTGGGTGACTTTGAATTTATTCATTTTGGTACATCCGAACTGTACTAAGGTTTCTATTTTGTTTGTTTGTTTATATTTAATCTCTTGATATATGTTCTATCGAAAATTGGAAATGTAATAAGAATTAATTTCAGGGTTTGAAAATTTGTAAGTTATCGATAAGTTAAGATATGATGATTAGAGTAGACATTAGTTGTAATTAGCATTGGACTGCGATAAGTTGAAAAGGAATTGGCAGCATTTTTTCCTTTGTAATGATTTCAACGCCAAATAAACTACAGCTGAACTTGGATATATTTCTCAGTATAGTTATTTTAATGTATCTTTTTAAAAAGCTTGTATCTTTGGGGTAAAAGTTTGATAAATTATTTAAAATATTTTTTATTTTAAAAAGAATGGACTTTAAATGAATAAAAAACATAATTTATAAATTGCACAAAAGATTATTTTATTTTATTTTTTAAAAAAATTTTCTGGTTGTTTGATTTCAATGTATATGAAATCAGTTTACTAGGTTTCATCTAGCATAAAAATTTGGATAGAATCAGGATTGTAAAACGAAGAAACCGATGCAATTGGCCAAATAAAATAAAAGAGATTTTATTTTGCATCCATTTACCTATTAATGATACGAACTGGAGAGGAACACGACTCAAGATTTCTGAAAAAGTGCACCAATGAAAAAACCCAACTGCAGTTGATTTTAAGACTTTTAAAATATATAACGTTCTTATTCAGCATCTTTCAAATTTATTTTCAAAATAAACCTTTTTTATATCATAAATTTCGTGCTAATATCAACGGATGGGAAAAATTAAAAATAAGCTATTCACAATCGTTATGTGTTGCAGAATATCTACATCATTTAAAGATTACAGCCATTTGATATCTTGAAAAAAGCATATTAATCACACACAAAAAATAACTGCTATAATGTACTAATTCAAAAAATAAAAAAATTTAAGATAAAGCATATAATTAATTAAAAATAATTTTGTCAAATTAAAATTTCTTTAAAAAAATGATTCAAAATATATGCAGGCATTCTGGATATGAAATAATGTTGAGCTGCTAGAACTGAGGTTTCATTTATAACAATTGATTTGAGACTATAAAAATTGGTTGTGAAGTTGATTTCATCCGAATTTATACTTTATCAATTATTACTTATCCGGTTCGCGTGTCAATTTGTATGTAGTATAAAATATATTCGTATTAGTCAATGAAATAATAATTAATAAATTCAGCCTTAAAATAATTTCAGCCGTTTACATGCAATAATTCCGTGTTTATCGATATTTTTAGAGAGTTGAATGCCTTCAAGCTTCCTTTATATCGATTTATTCCATTCTGTTTATAAATGAAAATGAATGTTTCCCAAATATATGGAATATATTCAGTGTTCTTTAGATCATTTGAATGAAAACACGAAGGTTGCAGGATTTCTCGATGTTAATTTTAGTTTGAAGTTTGATCCATGTTCAGATGCAGTAAGAAACTTTAAAGAACTTCGAGTTTTACAGATTTAAAATAGATCTCACACAAAAATAGAGTGTTAAGATTCACTCACGATTCAATATCACTTCGATTGTATGCAAAGTGGAAAGTACAGAAGAAAAGAACGTGGGTTTTCATAAACTAACTGAAGATACTAACATTGAAGAAATCATATAAGCATAGATTTGTTTCCTTCGTGCAAAGGAGGTTATTGTCAGTAAATCATTACGGTTGAATAAAAGTGAAAAATGTAAAAAGTGGTGAAAAGAAGCAAGGGATTGACCTACGTCAATCATCGACACCAACAGCAAAGACGACATATTGAAGCCAATAAATGATTACCGTGTGATTTATGAGATTGGAAAAAAGTCAATTAATACGATTTTCTTTGTTTTTTTAAATCTGTCTCAGCGGATCGATTCATGGCTAAATTATTTCACTTAGTGATGCTCCGGAGAACAAATAACATAGTTTACAAGTCAAAGATATTAGAAATTGAAACTATAGTCTGATAAAAGCGGAAATAATCCAGAAACACATCTTCTGATTAAGGCTGTGAAGTTATAAATAATTCAGTATATTCCAAGATTTTGCTCTTTCCGATAATCACTCATACCTTCATATTTGAAACACAGTCGGTTTAAGCCATTGTTTTCGCTTATTGACTGGAACGCAGACGGGACCAAGCAAAAGTTAAATGAGCTTAAACTGTTTATTACCAAACCTAACCCCCGATGTTTTATTAATTCAAGAGACCCACCTGGGACCCGGACAAAAAATCCGAATCGCAAATTACGAATCCTATGACAGTTACCTCGAAAATCAAAACCTATTGCAACCCAGCGGAGGAAGGGCAATCTTAATCAAAAATTATATCC
>JAOUZG010010880.1:0-26564 GCA_026289955.1 Argiope argentata
TAAAGGGGATTTTTTTTTTCTTTACAGATTAAATTTGAAAAAAAAAAATTGAATAAGTAAGTATAGTTAAGTGGGATAAAAATAAATTAATAATAAATTTTAATTTAAATTAATATTAATTAATTAATTTAATTAATTAGTGTCTGGTGAACTGGTTCTGTCATCGAATGGGGCGTATGCCTGCAACGCATGTGCCAAGTTGTACGTCTACAATCCCCGGAACTCTGGGGTCACTTGGTTGTTGTGCAATGCCTGCTGTCTGGTCAGTCGAAAAGCCGGACCGCTTGGACCTCGTCCGGTCTTGCCGAGGGAAGCCATCATGCAAGTCCGGCATGTGGACTATGAAGTGCCCGGACCGCGGCGAAGAATTAGACATTATTCTTTTTCTACTACTAGTAGTAGTAGTAGTAGCACTGATAGTAGCAGTGAATAAATTAGATTTATTTTAATTATTTGTATTTGCTTGAATTTTTTAAATCCAGCAACATGTCTAAGCAACCTGTTGTTAGGTGGCTAACGGATGTAATTTTATGTACCGGAATTAATCATATATCTAGAAATTTTAAGAAAAAATTAGAAAAATCAGTAATTAATTATATTTTAAATTTAGAGACTAATTGTATTAATGATAAAATTAATTGGTATGTTGATAAAATTCAAATTTTAAAAGTAATGAGATGGAGCGATATGAAGGTTAATGAATACGGTGTTCTCATGAAATGGACATTATATCATTCGAGTGGAAAAGATGATAGGACGCAGTACAAAGTCCTTGATATAGGTACAAAATTAGGTAAGTAATTTGTAACTTGTCATTTGAATTAGAAATCTTGAAGCACAAGGATGTGTTTTTTAATTAGTTGGGGACCATTTGCTGCGAATTTAAATTTAAATTTTAAAAAACGAGTTGAGGAATTGTTATTGCGTTATCTAGTGTTCGATTACGCGTCCTTACGATTTCGAAGACAAGTGATAATTAAACGTCTTAGCGTTATCGCTGGAAAAATAAAGTTGGAATACAAGATAAGTTATTGTGGATCGACTTTCTACGATGGAGTGATGTTTCCAAAGGTTGCACTTAAAGTGGATCCTCGAAGATTTTACCTTATAAGGACATCGTTTGAGAGACTGGGTGAGTTTTTTTTTAATTTTCTTATTTTAATCTTATCGAAGTTAAAGACTTGAAAATGTGGCTATATAAGTGTCCGGGTAGCTGAATGGTTTACGTGTCCTTCCTTTCGGCTACCCGGTCACTTTTGGTGTTTGAGTGTTCGATTCTCGGTAGATATATTTTTTTTATTTTGTTAGAATCTCATTTTTTTTTTTGTTATTGTTTTTTTTTTTTGTTTTGCATTTATACATGTCTGAAATAAGTGAAAAGTATAGAATCGTTTTTAAAAATATCGATACATTTAGAAATTTAACTCGTAAAAATATTTTTTTGAACTGTACAGAGAGTGTTAAAGAGGAGAGGGCCCAAATTTATTTGTGGCAGTTTTACAATTGTTTGGTGGAATATTTTTCCGATATTTATTTGGAAATTTGCGAGGAGGAATTAAAGGAGATTAATTTAATTAATCCTTTGGTCTTTTTGAGTGAAAATCGTGAGCCGGCTTCTTTCGAGAGTGTGTTAACAAAATTTATTTATATCTGGACTGACGTGATTAACGAGTTGGAAAATAAACTGAAAGCTCAGGTGTTTGATTTGTACGAGGTCAGGCTTGACCCGGATTCAGAGAATTATTTCGATTTGTGTTTCGAATTGGATAAAACGGCTTCGGAATGCAGTGCTCAGAAATTTGTGCTCAACGAAGAGAATTAATGAGGATGGGTAAGCTATCTATTTTATCACCTAAATTAAATGTTTTTAAAAGTAATTACTATGATTGTGTCTCAGTGAAAAAGTCAGACGAAGAGTATTTAACTGTAAAAAAGCCGTCTGGCGATTTTAAATTTGCATGCACTAGTATTAAATTGAGTAAAAAAAGATGTTTTAATTTGGAAAAATTGTATTTCATGTTATTTGATTTATGTTTGGAGCATCACCAAACTTTAGCTTTAAAAACTAGCTATTCATTATTTTTGTCTAATGAGAAAAAATTTGAGAAAGAATGTAGAATGATAAGTGATAAATTTTATTTTGATATTGGATGCAATGTGTTATTGTTATCGTGTCGAGTATTTTTTGATCAATTAATGTATGATTGGAGTATGGACCTTGATAGTTTTTATTATTTCTTGCATGATACTAATAAGACTTATATAACTTCTAAAATTCCAAAAAATGGAATAATAAAAAATTTATGTGATGTAATGTTATATGGAGAAGGGTGTTATGATTTTTATAATTTCAGAAAGAAGTCTTTGTATTGTTATGAGGGAATTTTTGAAAATTTAATATTTGAAAAAAATAATGCTTTGATGGATTTATATTGGTCTATTATGTTAGAAAGTGAATTTCGAAAGCATATTTTTGTGTCTGAAATCAGGTCCGGAACGGCTTTTAATTCTGCATTTAAATCTATGCTGTGGGCTTTTATCTTAAATATAACACCAAAAGTGCCGGCAGATTCGGTGGAGCACGAAATTCAAATGGTGACCAATTTGTTGATGCATGATAAGTTTAAAACTACATATACGTGGTATGGTCCAGCTCAAGGTCACGAGGAGGAAAGGGATACCGACACTTTGGAACGTTTAGATTATTTGATGAAGAAATTAATTAGTTATACTTCAGCGTGTAATTATTCGTGTTTAATGAACAATGCATTTTTAATTACTCAAATGAGGATTTCGTTAGTAGGATTAAATTTTGAAAAAGTGTGTATGAATAGATTACCTGTTTACATCAAGTATCTGAAGAAGTTTTTCGATTATATTTTATCTAAATTAAAGGAAGAGATGCATTCACATCATCTCGACAAATTGTTTCCGTTTCGATCAAATTCCTTTTATAAAATTGACCACGTGCGCGGACTGAAAGCGAAACTGGGAACGAGCAGCAGAGTGTTCGATCAGTGGAACAGTGGTTCTGACGTCAGCGAGAAGATTCATTCCTGGCTAGCTCCTCTCATCGACAAGGAACGTGCTATTTGGGCTGGAGCAATATTACCTATTTTCTTGGAATTGATGTTGGTAGGACTCAGTGAGGAAACCATATTACAACAACTCCGAAAACAAAATGTCCGAGGTGAGTGACTATTTGAATTCTCAATCAGATATTTATTATTTTAATGTATATGTATCTGAAGGGGACGGAACATTTAAATTACCATTCACTAATGACACTTATCAGGACTTGGACATTTCGTTTAGAAAATTAATTTACATGCCGTATGCAATTCCCGTAACTTATGACGAGTCTACGAATAATTTATATCGTTTTGAGGAGGTCAGGAAATTGCACGGGAGTAGTAAATTGAGGGGAAATCAAATATTAGATGCTTTTAATGAGAAAATAAAGAATTTGCAAGAGCGGCAGAAAATTCATTTAATTTCTATGTTTGATTATGATAGGTCTAAAGGAGATGAGGAATTGTTTACTGTAGATTATTTGATAATTTCGGAATGCCCTCTGACCTCTTTAGAAAACGAAAATGTCATTAGGTTTTTAAATACCGATCTAAAGCGACGCGGTTTCGAAGAGGTCATTGACTTAAAAAAGGTCGATTTAACCAATGGGGTCACTTACCCTTCCTTTTTCACGGGCTCGCATGGAGAAGGTGGAAACAGATCGCTGGGATTGATGTATTCTTCTTATAAGATAAAATTTTCTGACGATGCAGAGGAGGGTAAATTAAAATATTTATTAGGGAATGTAATCAACACTTTTAAAATCCGAACTGATACGTCTAATACTGCGGTGGTTTTTTCTAATAATTCGAATGATTCGGACATCGCTGTCGATTGCGGGTGGAGCGAAATAACTAGTCAGGTGAAATACAGGGGTTTTAATTATAACGTGATGAGGTGTTGTCTCCAAAGGTCTCAAATAGCGGTAGCCGAACCGGAATCTAATTTAGATTACGTAATTGGTGCTTTCAGTATTTTGGGAAATTTAATGATTGATATGAATAAGCAGATAATGGATATTCCTAAGGTCAGCATTAATTTGCAAGTGGTGTTAGTGAATGAGAATTGGATTAATAAGGGGTCGCCTTATTTGATAGACGATGCGAAGAGATTTAGGGGTCTCACGGACGACAGCAGGGGGTTTGTGTGTTTTGACACTTTTCAGTATGTTGATCCGAAGGTAGACATAGATTACATCAAGATTGTGTCGCCTCAAGCTTACAGGTCGGGCATTCAATTTGCGAACAGATTTGAATTGGAAGGGGTTTTGTATCAGGGACCTATGCATTTTGAGAGTATCGATCCGTACATGAGCAATTTTGTGACCTGTCACAGACGTGCTGGTTCTAACGAGTTGAATTTTTCCTTACAAGTTTTTAGTAACAGTAATTTTATTTTTGGAGAGGAAATTTTTGAAAACAGCACCGGATTATTAATAGGGGAATTGGTGATAAGACATACGAGAAATAGAGTTTTGGAAAATTTGTTTTAAGGATGGCTTTGAGCAGGCAAATTTTACCGAGCGATAAAAATGAGATCGAGTTTTTTGCTGATGTCAGTAGGGACGGAAAATTCGAAGTGACCTTACCCTTGATAGATGAAAACAGAGTTCCGCGACAGATAACTCTCAAACATTTTCAAACTATCAATCCGTTCGTACCCGAGGGCGTGCAAAAAATGTATGACATGTCCGACACGGACGGTGGACTGACGCAGAGCAAACCGTTTTTCAAAGCGGAGCTGGACATGTCGAAGATGTGGAAATCGACGATAATAGAAAATGCCGACCAGCTGTCCGATAAGAAATGGAAAAAATTGGAAAATGTGAGGGATCTGTACGATGATAAGGGAGGAATTGATAGTGCGGGTTTATTTTTCGATGCTCGGTATTTAGATGAGGTGATGAAATCTTTTTGGGAAAGCGTGACGAAGTGGGAGTCTGAAAATAAACAGGAGTTCGATTTCCGAAACTACGTACAGGTGTTTATAGAGATAGGAAATAAAGTGACCGAAAGTGACCTCAACTCTAATTATGATGAAACTTTGAAACTGATGAAACCGGACGCTATGAGAATGTACGTGTTTCCAGTTGATTTTTACATTCCGCTGATAACGGAGGTGGACAAGGGAAACGGAACCGTTGAGTTGGATGTGGGATCGATGCCCGCGATTAATTTGGATGAGTCTTTGAGAAGCATGTTGAGATACGCTTTGATAGATATTAATAAAGGGGATGTCAGAACGGTACTGGCCGAATCGAAACGATGCGTGTATTTCGAGTACAATGTCGATATACCCGACACCAATAAGACTCAGACCAAGTACGTTTTCGGGTGGACTTTAGCCAATCCTATGTTTTATCGATACGTTGCGGACAGGTCCGGTCCTTCCGCCACAGGTGGGGGTGGGTTGTGTCAAATGGTTTTGCTGAAGGATACGGCTAGGAAGGCGGCGGCGTACAACAGAAGCGGAACGTATTTGAGTTATACTCAATTCAAACCTACTAATTTTTTTGGATCTGTAAATAATACTTACATGCCTAATTTTTTCTGTGATTTGGGTTTCACTTTGACCCCGGTGTCCCCAATCGATGATTCTAAAGAGAATCTATTGATAAATATATTCAGGACTGGGTGGGGATTTATTTTCCAATCGAGGATATTTTTTTATTTCAGGAATTACGAGTCTGGTTTATTCATGGGGAATACTTTGGCCGAGGTCGCGACCACTATAGATAAATTCGAGGAGAATATGGTTAATGGGTTTGATATTTTGAGGTCGTATTACGGTAGTTTGTGGTTCGAGAATAGCGAGGATTTCAATGTCACTCACCTGTCGACTTTTGTACGGCCGTCTAATATGTCCTTTTATGGTAAAGACTTGGTACTGAGACTTATATGCGAACAGGCCCAGACCATAGTTTCGGGAAATCGAAAGCGGAAGACTCGAATGCTTCAGGTTTTAGCAACTCTCGTGACCAACGATCAAACGTACCAGGTTTTCAACAGCGTAGACAACAAAGTGGTTTTTCAACCGCCCACGTTCAGACCTCTAAATTATCAGATGCTGGAAAAAACCATCATCATCGGAAATAGTAATCGCACGTTGAAATTTTCACTAGTCAACAGCGAAGACGAGCCAGTGACCTTTCAACCGGGCGATCAGGCGTACATGAGATTCGCAATCGAACATGTCTAAAACCCAGGTAGTGAGTAAGAATTTTTTGTTCGTGAGTAAATTAGCTGAAACCGGTCATTTTACGATACCTATACCTAAATATGTGACTTCCGGTTTAGCACTGGACGTGAGTAAAGTGGTCACGTATTTACCTTTACCAGACCAGTCCGACGTCCGTAATCCCTGTACCGAATTTGTACCGAGCCCTAAAAATCCCAATTTCATTCGCAAAATGGAATTGAATTCGGATTATACTTTCAGTAAGGAGTACTGTTTTAAAGCATACTTCGATTACGTAAGGTCAGAGACCTATTACGATGCCCCCATAAAATTAATTTACGAGGGAATGTCCGTAGATGGTAAAGTGGACCCTTTGAAAATGTTTGACGGTCGTCCTTATCAGGGACGGGAGGTGAATATGATAAACGATATATATAATTACTTTAGAGAGTTCGACGTGGTGTTATTTTTGGAATACGGTTTGCACATGAACATGAATGCTCGCTGTGCGACCATGAAGGCTTTGCGAAGATCGCAACCCGAAAACGACGTGCGCAGTCCGTGTTTCGGAATGAAGAATTTTCAAACTTGCATGTATGGTTTCGATGTTAATTTTAAATTTACCGTTTCGGAAACGTCAGCAGATTTGACCAATTCGTATTTTTGGTCCAAGTTAACGAATGAAAATTTCGATACTAAAAACGATTTTTCGTTGATGGATATGATAAGATTCGCTTTGTTCGACTTCGGAGGGTACGAACTTTTCAGAATGCCTTCCACGGTTAACTTCACCGTGAAAAGACAGGGTTACGGAGTTTTGATCATGTTTCCCGATTTAGACACTTTTTTGTGCGTGACTGTGACCGCCGGAAGGTTACCGTACGTAGTGGACGTTTTCCAGTCGGAGTCGTCCGATAAAAAAACCTTGATAGACGATAATCACATAGATTTGATAGATAGAGATTACGATGACATCGCGGCGGGAACCGCGTATGTCCCCTCGCAGAAAATTGTCGTGTTGCGTAAGACGGAAAGTTTGTTGAGACCGAGTGCAGACGAGTATAGGTTAGAGATGTACAATACCCTAAATTCTTACTTTAATCAAGACTTGGACTTTGTGTTTGACTGCCCTCTGGGCACCGAACCGATGTGCGATACTTATCGCTACGGACTGAACACATCGCTACCGGTGTACGGGGGTATGTCATTGTACATGTGGATGTTTTTTTCTGCCATACATTACGTTGGAAATTTAAACGTTGTGTCCATTGACGAGTACTTCATCACTCCTACGTTGTTGATGAATTTCATAGCCGGAAATGCTATACCTTACGACGCTGTGCACGGTTTTTATCCTTATCACAGAAATTCGGAAGGTCAGTCCGAAAATTCTATGACATATTTGGTGAATCCGGAGTACAGGACATTCATACGGATTCTTTGTCTCTTGGTAAAACGTAACAGATCTTTTTCGGACAGGGTTTCAGATGTCCTGGAAGGCACTCACATCGTAATCGGTCTAGATCTAAATTTGGGAGATTCGAAGATTTTTTTGAGTGATAAACAGTATTCACAAGAAAATTTACAGCAGGTGTATTTACAAGCGGCCGAAGAGTATCCGGTACCGGACATTAATGTCGCTCAGTCGGGAGGCTTTCAGATTGTCCAGACCAGAAAAAATATAATAATGACGGATCAGTTTTCCGCTTTCGTAAAATCTGTAAACAAAGGTCAAACACACTTGGACTTTCGATTTTACGGTTACGACGACGATCTACAAAAGAAACCTATAAAATTTGCAGTTGGAGATAAGGTGATGATAAAAGGTTCTTTTAAGTGGATGGAGTAATTAATTATCTGATATCTTATCTTTTTTAGAATCCGTGCCCGTCGAGTTAGAGTCAACGCCCCCTGTCGAGTCCGACGAAGCGGAGAGAGTGCAATTGACCCGAGCGTGTTCCCCTTCATTCTTTGAACCTTCCTACTCGAGTGTGGATCTTTTTGCAGAGGACGAGCAAGAAAATGGCATCAAGCATGACGGACAAAGTGAGCGCTTGCGTATGTAAATTCGAATCTAGTGGTCAAGTGGTCTCGAAGGCCATTGACCTTTTGAAAGACTATGTTCGCGACACAGACTTTGTTAGGCGAATGACGAGTTTAAAAAATGAATTCGAAGACTCCTTTGCACCTAAGAAAGAGATATACGAAAAAATAGGATCTCAGTTGAAATCGGTGGTCGTCACGTGTAACGTTCCCTGCGAGCCAGGTCGAGAGGTCAATTTTTCGGCCAGAGAAATAGATATGGATAAGGGGGAGGCATTAATTAAGGAAAATTACGTAACTTTTGGTTTCAAACCTCTCGTCGTGTACGAGGTCTCTTTGAAGACCATGTATGCGTTGTGCGACGAGAAAGCGGATCCGTCTTTAAAACAACAGGTTCGCGATTACGTCGTTCAAATTTGTCAAATGAGAATTTTTGATAAGATTAAGGAAAAATACGTGAAAAATCAAGACATGGTGTTTACAGTCATAGTGAATCCTATAATGATGACCAAATTAGAGGTCATGGTGATGCAGGAGCGCAATCTAGAAGACATGGCCGGTTGTAGGGTTCAGTATCATCCGGGAAATAAAAACAGCTACAAAGACAGCGACGACGAGTTCTGGAAAAGACCCTGGTTGAATTCAGTCGAAAATTTCGTGGTAGAAAGTTACATAAAACCTCACGACGCGGACGAGGATATTTTCCATCAGGTGTCGGTGACTGGGTTTCACAATGTCGCAACCGCTGATAAGACTAGTAAAGATAAGCAAATCAAGCGAAAGGCTGCGGAGGGAGAGAGCGCCACCTCCCCCGCACCGAGTAAAAAAACAAAGCCAGACACAGAAGAATCGGCAATTAAATCTAAGAAGGAAAAAGTAAAGAAATCTAGCTAAAAAATACCGTTTGATCTTTCTAGACAGTGATGGCACCTACAAAGAGACCTCAACCCTCGGAGCAGGAGCAGGAGACCAAAAAGAAGCAGAAATTTTCGACTCATTCGGATTCGGAGGACGAATGCGATTACAGCACCCTCTCGGACAAAGACTTCCAAGAGTTCATTGTCCAGATGCACTACCACTTAAAAGGTCTTGTCGAGATTAAAACACCTCGGTATGTGAAGGGAGTGTGGGAAAGTTACTGCATGTGCGGAAAAGTTGGACGCAACGAGGAGGGAGAGACTTTTTGTTGTACTGAACTGACCGAAACTGACCAGTATGAAATTTTCGATCATTTTTACAAGTGTTTTAAGGAAGAGAGATTGTTGGATTTCATTGATTGGGCCGCGAATAAAACAGGTCGTAGATTGATTATCAAAGAAGTAGACTACCATCGCGTAAAAAATAATTATTTTGCGATTTTGATGTTTTTCACCCTCCCAAAATGTTACTTGGCCGTTAGGTGGTCAGATTTTTTGGATGTCGTCAAAGATAAATTGAACAAGATTAAGTACCCTAAACGTTTAACTGTACCCCTGTGCATTTGCGACGAACACATTGTGTTCGACGTTGGTAGAGGGGAAAATAAAGTACCCATGCCTACTAGTCGATTAATTAAAAAAACTAATTCTGCAATCATGGCTAAATTGTTTCTCACTCTTAACGAGGCTAAACCCGATAAGGTTGTTTATGGAAAAAAAATGAGCGAACATCGTTCGTACATGAACGAGTTCGTAGAAAAAATTGGTCTTTTGAAACCCGGATCTCTCTTTCTTATGGAACGTAATTATGTGACAAAAATACATAATTCCAAAATTGGAGACAAGAGCAACACGGTGGCATTATCTGCAATCAGCATGTGTGAGTGTTGTAAAAAGCAGAATGAACTCATTGTTCCTCTTCACAACTTACCCGAAAACCATTTTCTGTTACCCTAGACTAGACTTGTGTATCGTTTGTGTGTTTGTAAACAAAAAAAAAAATATCAGACTGATGATTTTGAATTAATTACATTTATTATGATGTCAATACAAATAAATATTGATTAAAAAATACATAAAGTGTCTGTCATTCATTTCATTGTTTTTTCTTTATTACATATTCAAGAATTAATTATATGATCTTGAAAAGCAGGATAATTTTCTATTAGGGTGATAATTCTGTCTTGGATGTCTAGAGGCATCGAATTTTTTTCGTCGTAATCAAACACGTTCAAAATTCTCTCCAGCAGAAGCAGTAGAGTTCCATTTGGAATTTCTGATAGGTGACCTTTACCTAAAAGCACCGTCTTGAGATCTTCGGTCAATGACCTTTCCTCTTCAGGGTGTTCGTCGGTGGTGTAGGTGACGTTTTCGTTGTTTTCACCCACGTACGGTAATTGAATTTCGTTTTGGAATTCGTAAATGTTGTTAATTACCTTCATTAAAAAATCTTCGAAGCTCCATTCTTTCTTAGATAGTTTGATCCGTTTGTTTTGCATTTCCGGATAGTGCTCTTCGAATGTAGGTTGAGTGTCCAGGTAGTTGTGGTAGGTCGAGGATTTTTGATCCGGTTGTTTGGTTCCAGCAGCAGAAGTGTCTATTTTTTGAGTCTGCACTTGACCCTGTGGTACTCCACCTCCCCTAATGGCGTTTTGAACGGGAGCGAACCAATGTCTGACCTCGTCGGAGCTTTTTATGCCCATCACCGAGTCTAAGAACTGGTTTTTAGATAAATGATCTCTGTCCGTGCAAAACAAAACTTCCATTAGTAATTGCATTTTTTTTTCAGGAATGATGTGTTGGGCCTGATGAATTTCCATGACGTACTGACCTAAAGCCAGTCTGACGTAGTTGATGAGGTGGTCATCGTCTGTTTTGAACAGGGCCTGACATATACAAAGTAAGCTTCTCCCTAATTCGTCGGCTAATGAATTATTAGGAACGGGAGCCATTATAGTTCGTTCTTAAGAAAATTATACAGAATGTAATTAATTAAAGTACTAATTGCGTCGTACGCGTGTTCGTTTTGATTGCTCACCACGTCGAAAAGACAGTCCTTGAATAGCTCTTTTTGAGAACTGGGTTTGTACGTGTTCAAAAGTTCGCTCAAGTCCTCGCTCAGATAGAACCCAACCGCGTGAATTTCGTTAAGGTATTCCCCGTACACCAGAAGGCTGGCTAAAAGAATCAATTGAAGGTCCGTGAAATTTTTAATCGTTTCGGGATCGTCTAAAAATCTAAATAGCTGTTCGGTGAACTTCAAAGAACCTGGGGGTATTTCGCGGTCTGTCAGGTTGGAAGACGATTTGATGAACTCCGTCAGTACGAAATCTATCAGGTTTATGACGCTTTCGCAAAACTCTCCATTTTCCCCCGAACAAGATGCAATGATTTCCCTTCCTTTTTCCAGATTTTCTTTGGAGTCCGAACACGAGGTCACGAGGAACTCTTCCAATGCGGGATCCAGGTTAAAATCCAACTGCCCTAGGCTCCTGTAGTAAAGCCCCATCCCCAACAGGTGTAGGAGCAAGAGCAACCGTTCGTCGGATAGATTTTGGACTTGGCTGGGCTCTTGGCAGACGTCCATCGTCAGTTCCAAAAATTTGTAATTTGGAATAGGCTCAGAATTGTCCGTCATGTTTTCGGTGCAAAGAAAAAATGTAGAATTTTTATTCAGGGGAGCGATTAGCGGTGTTGCTCAGCGATTCGAAAACAACATAGGTGATCCCGAGTACAGAGAGGTGCGCGATTACACGGGGGTGGAATTGGAATTTTTCGATTTGACCAATTACATGAACAACATTTCTGACCAGAGCCGTCGAGTGTTTTTCAACGCCAACGTCCGAAACTTGGACATTAGGTACAGAGACTTGGAATTTTATCAATTTCAATTTAATTATCGATTTTGCTTCGACGATACAATAGATCTAGATACGAAAGCTAGAAATTTAACTGATAACATGAAATGCCTGACGGAAATCAATAGAATTTTTAGGGAAATTAACAGTTTCGAAAACGAATTGGGGTTAGAAATAACGACAGTGAGCGGAAGGTCGTTGTACTTCTTGTACGAAGTTCCGTTAGAGGAGATCGTTCCAAGTGCGAACCTAATGCAAATCGTTTTTCCAGAGGAAGGTCCCAGACGACAAGAGGTACTCAAAAACGTCACGAGTCTGTTCACCGAATCTTTCGAGGAGTTTCAGCAGAGAGACCTGCAGCGGGCATACGACGTGTTCACTCACCGAGATCAGACGATTTCGGACTTTCAAGCCAACAGGGAGGTGGAGCAATTCGAGTCGGTCGGCGTTCTGGAATCTCCCGGATTGGATTTGAAGTCGATAGAAAAAGTACTTGACAGGTCACCAGCCAATTCTAAATTCATTTTACTCTGTATATGGAAAATTAAATTTTACATGCGACTCCACAGGGATCGCGAGGAAATTTGGCTTCACAATATTAATTTAGAGAATCGAACCGATATTCCCGAAAGGTGGAGACAGTATTTGGGTGTAGTTCAGTAGTTTGTGGGGTGGGATGGATTTCATTCTGGACGAATGCAGCTGCAGCGACGACGCGTGGTCGGGGGACGAGGAAAATGACGAGCCGATTTTAGAGAAGCGGGTCGGACCCCGAAAGAAAAGTAAAAGCAATCCGAGCGGTTTTACTCTGGAAGAAGAGTACATACTCGGGGAATCCAGATTCAGACTGAAACCGAATACGTTTGACCCCTCTAAAAAAACCTTGACAGTTCCTTTTAGCACATTTAGCAAATGCCTAAATACGATTTGCGGAATGGTCAGACTAAAGTTATTTCAAAACGGTTCCCTGAAATCGTTAGTCACCAAAATCGAAAAGGACCTCATGATAAGGTTGAGAGATCCTTCGGATTTTTACGGGGTCAAGGCAGAGCTGGAGGAAAGAGGATTTCATTTGACTATCTTTTTGAGTACTTCCGAAGACAAGGACTGTTTTCACGTGGAGTGCACGAACTGTAACGAAGAGAGACAACTCATAAGGGAGGTTAAAAAACAAAATTCTAAAAAAGCCTTTACAGTTTCCAAGGACATAATGATTCTGGTCAACGGGTCAAGCGGAGCAGTTCACCTTTTGCGAGTGGACAGAGTAGAAATTCTTTGCAGGAGGTGCCACAAAGTGTACTCAACGAGCGGTCATGATTGTTCGGGCATACACAGACAGATACCCATGCTGAAACATCAAAAAGTATTCAGGAAGCAGTTATGCGTGGACATTTTTTACGACATAGAAACGTACAAAAAAACTTCCAAAACTTTGCAGACTGGACTAGTGGCTTTCACATACAATGTACGAATTTCGAATCCAACCAACCCCCCGCTGGATCAGGTACAAAACGAACTCTTCGCTCTGGTGCAGACGGCTACCTGCGAAATTCATCAAATGCTGGTCGACGGAAACGTACCCCACATCATGCTGTACCCGGGTAAGTTTTCGTATTACATTATAGACGAAGATTTGATGGAAGAGGACGACGTCATGTTCTCCTTCGCGGACATGGTGGAACGCATATGTAGATTTTTCGTTTATTCCCTGACCTTTCCTGTCAACACGAAAGTGACACTGATATCTTTCAACGGAAACAAATTCGACGATTTTTTTCTATTTAAAAGTCTGGTGACCAAAAGAAAGATGTGTAACACGCCCTTGCACAAATTTAGCATACTGGAAAGGGGTTCAAAGCTTTTGTGCATTTCGTTTCGATGCGAGCCACCGGACGAGGTCAAATTCGACATGGTAGAGAAGGAGGACGGGACAGTTTCGAAAAAAAGGAAAAAACGCGAAAGAGGTAAAAACAAAAAATTCGTTCCGTGGGTGGATTTTAGGACTCAAGATCTGAGAAATTTCATAAGTATAGGCTCATTAGACGCTAACGCCAAACTGTACGGCATAGATTGCATGAAAACAGTTTTTCCGCACAAATTGATGGACTTTTTGGCCAGGAACCCCGATCACCCACGAGTATTGGACTCGTTTCCGGAATACGAGTACTACGACGACGTGATTAAAATCGACTTTTGTCCTCACGGTAAACGAAACGGGTGTGCTCCGTGCCGGTGGGATTATTACAACCAATTGAAGCTAGAGTTTGGAGAGGGTCCTTTCGACACGTTTCTCATATGGCGGACTTACTGTTGTAACGACGTGCACGTGACAGAAAAACTGTACTATAAATTTTTTTCGACGCTCAAAGAATTGTACGAACCCCTTTTCGCCCCGAAGACGATCGACCCTACTTTCGCTCTGACTCTGCCCAGTCTGACCAACACTTTTGCGTATTTGTACGCGACCGCAAAATTCGGTAAAGAAATCATGTACACCCCGCTTTCCGATCACCTGGAGCACTGCTACGAGGCTATTTACGGAGGTCATTGTCAGACTTCGGTGATAGGTCAGATTCCGAACCCGGAAAAATTAATTTTTTTCGATTTTAACGGCGAGTACGCAGGGCTAATGGAATGTCCACTACCCTGCGGAAAAATAACGGAGATAGGACCCGACTACGGTGAGTTTTTGAACGATCAGGTGAACTTGGTATGGTCTCACGACAACAAAAGTGCTCATTTTAAAGATTTACCCCCTTTCATTGTGAAGTGTCGGTTGATAGCACCCATTGACCCGAGGTTGATTTTCGACCTTCCCAATGTGCCGCAGCGCTCGACGACGGACGGATGTTTGAAATGGACTTTCGAGTCCAAAAGCGGTACCTATTCCAGCGTGGACGTTTTCGTGGCGGTACATTATTATCGCTACACGTTTGAACTGACCCCTTGCGAAACGAACTTGAAATTCGAAAAGTACGAATACGTTTTGAGAGATTACATTAAATTTTGTCAGCGTCTGAAACAGGACGGAAAGCGTGAAAAAAACAAATGCAAAGAGAACGTGGGAAAATTAATGGGTAATGCTCTGTACGGCTATCAGATAAAAAAACAGGACAAAGACAAAAATCAATTTGTGAATTCCAATGCGGAGTTCATTGAACTCCGAACTTTAGAATATGCCAATCAAATTAAGATCAATAAAGTGTTGGAGGTCAAGGACATTATTAATTTCAATAAAAACCCGAATTTTTTAATTAAGAACAGACAAGTGCCTCATTACTATATGAATATTCCTGGAGTCAGGGTGCGAGTGAACGAGGCCCCACCTACAGAAGACGTCGGAATGCTACCGAAACCTACGAGTTTTCCCTGTTTAGTGAAGTTCAGTTTCACGTCCACTTACAAAGCCAACAGCGACACTATGCCTCAGTTCGGAATATTTGTTTTGTCTTTTTCACGTGTGCTTAATTCTCAATTGTATTTTGAAGTGCTCATTAAAGAGGAGGAGCTGTCTCTGCCCATAGAGGAAAGACCGCAGGTGGTGTACTACACGGACACCGATTCCTTTTTGGTCGAGGAGTCTCGAATGGATGGTGCCAAATGGGTCGGGAATCCGAACGTCACCTACAATCAGCTGACCGAAAAGTTCGAACCTTGGGGCAAAAACGAACTGGACTTCCAACCGAAAGAGATACTGGTGGCCGGAAGGAAGCTATACTGCTGCGTGGGACCGGACAATCAACTGAAAACGGCAGCCAAAGGCGTGGACCGAAACCAGGTCACGGTCGACAGATTTCGCAAAATAATCAACGACGAAATTGTGACGTTCGACCAAGAGACTTTCAAAAAAAATTTTGACACTTATGACATAGAAATGGCGAACATTCAACGAAATTTATCTTTGACTACCATGTATTTAAAACCATTTAAGGTTTTCAGACCAAACTCAGACGATTTACCATGTATTTATTACAGACCTTTTACTGATTACGACTCCAAGGAGTCGAAAGAACAAGCTTGTTTTGTAACCCCCAATTTCAAACAGATTGTAATGGATATGAACCTGTAATAAAAAAAATATTGTTTGTTAAATAAAAAAAAAACAAAACAGAGTCAATGTTTTTTATTTAATTACAAATATTTATTCAATTTCATTTACAATCAAAATTTCAATTAATTAACTTTCATAGCTTGATACATCATATAAACATTCAAATCGTTTTTAGTATGCTGATGATTTAGACTGACATTTTTAATGCCATAATATTTTTTAATAAATTTAGTCTGAACAGGTGAACACTGTACCAGAGAGCTTTTGTGCTTGAAAAGCCACGGATACAGGACGGCGAGAGCGGTGTAGTGTCCACACACGACCGTGCTGGGATTTTGAAAACCGCAATTGTTCCAACGTCGCACCGAACGTCTCCAGCGCGTAGGAAGAATCCGTAAGTCCACTTGGTAACTGTCGAACATGTAAGTCCTGTTATAACGATAAAAAAGTACCGCCCAATGAGTGCCCTTGTTCGGGTCGTTAGTCAGGTTCAAGATTATAGGCTTGTCCGCTTCCGGCAAAGGCATTTCGTCTAGGTCCGAAAGGATGTTGATGCTCGGTTGAATTCTTCCTCCCGAGTTTTTATGGACGTAGTCCAGAATCTCTCCGCCGGACAGTGCTTCTTTCGGATCGAATATTTTTCTTATGTTTTGTTCCCAGGGTCGATAATCGTTTTTAGACCTCTGGGTCAAAAACCATTCTCTGATAGTTCTGGGATTCTTATCTTTATCGTCCGGAGTTTCGTCCATGGTCGGCTAAATCCAGTTTAACTCCCAGGTCGTCGATCGGTAGGAAAGAAGACTTGCCGTTTTCCTGATGGATGCGATACCAGTTGTAAAAATTCAGATACAAAATATACGTCTTGTCCTTGTCGGCTTTATTCATAAATTCGAAAGTCATGAATACACTGCCCTTGACCCTAGGATACAGGTTCTGATTGAGTTGATCGCTCGGTAGAACCAACACACTGTTGGGGTACAGTCTCTGTTTTTTGACCTCGAGTTCTACGTAATCACCGCCCTCGTCAAAACTCATCACGTGCAAATGCGTGTACGCTTCGGCCAGAGGCAGTTGTTTGGCCACTTGGGGAAAGACCCCGTGTTGCACGTGTTGGTTACCGTAGGTGGCATAGTCGAAATTGTCTTCCGAATGGAAATAGGCTCGCGATACCGATGGATCGTGTATAAAACGAGTATCTTTCGTCTGGTCAGAGTTGATGATTTCTTCTTTGTTGTAAGGAAAAGGAAAATTAATTAGGTATTTCACGCTTCGCAATAGCTCGTGAGAATCGTTATGGAAAGAAAACGGTCCGTTGTAGTATTTGGGCGAAGTCTCGTCTGTCAATATCCAGTCAATTCGAACGGGCACATCGCCCCCTTGCGGGATGACCACCAATTTGTCTATGTAGCTCACGTTCGCAGGAACTCTCACTTCGAGTCTCTGCGACCTTTCCAAAAGAAAGTCGTTATAATACGCTTTCAGTTTCAGACTACGTAAAATATTTGGATATCGTCTGGGCTGTTCCATGTACAAATAACATCTCTGAGGCGTGGGCCTCACTCGAATTTGAATTTTTTCTGCAGGGGGAAGGGCGCTCCACGTTTTTCCGATTCTAAAGAGTTCTTTGGAAATGGTTGAAAAATTTCTGAATTTGAAAACGAAATGGGTTTCCATTCCAGGAGGTATCACCGAATTCACGTTGTACAGAGGGTGTACGATGGTCAGAGGAAGAACGAAGGTGAGAGGAATATTTAAAACCAAATCCTTTGCACCCTGACCGGTCGGTTGTTTGATTTTATCCGCATCGATCTTAAGAGCCCACCATAACACTCTGCGCAAAGGGTCCATATCGTTACTCTGCAGCTCGTCGTCGAGCAGAGAATCGATTAACAGTCCGTTTATATCGATATCCGCCATAGCGTACTCCTGATTCAAATTCGATTGACTGACCGGTTTGGTCAAGAGTGACATCACTTTGTTCTTGTAATTGAATCCCTGATCACCGTTAGTGATTCGAGTCTGACTGGAGCCCAAAAATATATCAACGTCCTCTATAAGTTTGAACGGTCTACAAACCGTCGGAGTGACGTCCATCAGTTCGCAGGGCGTGTGGGCAGGTGCGCTAATCACAGTATCGCTCTCTTCGATGGGTTTCGTAGGAGGTTCGACCTTTTCCGGTACAGGTTTAATCGTAATCCTGCAATTGAATTGCAAGTGGAAATACGCAGAATCGGTTCGGTGGGGATAAGTGTTTTCCGGAAACGATATGCGCATCACATCGGGTTCGCTCTTCTGTATGTTTTCGAAGTAGTAAAAGTCTTGGTCGGTTTTTTTGTAGTCCAGCAGAACGTTGTCTGCCGTGAGAAATTGGCTGTAGTCTTCTTCGGCCGCTTCTTTAGCGACCCGCCTTATGTCCTCGGCCGTCGTTCCATAAACCCTGGGATTAGTAGGGTTCCGGTACGGACCCATGGGGGGCACGTTAGGTTGCTGAGGAACAAACTCGCCCATCGTCCGCCGTCTGTCCGATCAAATCATTCCTGGACATTGACGTCCTCCCCGGTCGGCAGATTGTCGGATATCATGCGCTCCGCAGAGCCCGCGTTGGGTCCGGCATCCACGTTCCGAGCCGAGGTGAAATTGTCCAACGTTATGTTAGTAATTGTGCACGTACCGTCTTGGGAAAGCACAGTCTGCTGGAAATAATAACAATTCATGTACATCACCAGGGAGGTTTTGGTGGGAGCGGCAAAGGTAAGAGTCATGTCCATCGAGCCCTCGACCGTTGGATAGGCACTTCCGTCAAACATTTTCGACGGGACGAGAATTATGGTATACAGACATCTGTTGTTGAAAATCCCAACCAGTCTGTTCAATTCCGTTTCGGACCAATTCACAGTCGGATATTTACCCATGTATCCCAATAGAGGGTGTATTCTCTCCATGGGCGAAATGGTCATCTCGTTGTTGTAGCTCTCTCCGAACTTATCTATCAGCAGAGTGTCCGACTGGTTAAAAAATTCCTGATACATGGGCAGTCTGTCTAGCATACCGTCCGGATTGGTAGCCGTGCTCTTCGACCAATCCACCATCCCTTGAGAAGACGCACAGAAAATTCGGTGTTGAGCCGGGAAAGGACCGTTGTAGTTGACCAACACCTCTTTCAACCCGTGACCTTTGTACTGAAATATGTCTTGGTTCGAGTCCATTATGTCTGGATCGATGAAGGCGAAGTCTATTTTCACAGGTAATTTGGAGCCCGGACGAATCGGAGTTATGTTGTGATAGGTCGTTCCCTGTGGTATTTCGATTCGGTACGTGTCCTTGTTAAGACCTTCGCTGATGTACTCTCTATTTTCGTTTTTGGCCTGTTGAATTCCGGGATCCCTCTCCGGTGTCTGATAGTACAAATAACTCTCCTGCGGAAGAAATTTGTAAGAACCACTAGCGCCGGTGCCACCGAACACGATCGCGTTCTTTTGACAACGACCTTCCTGAGGAACGGAGAACGTTATTTCGAATTTGGTGCCCACCGGCAGTAGCGTTTTGTGATTGAACATGTCGTGTAGAATGGTCAGAGGAACGGCGAAAGATACTTTTTTGGTCACTGCCGTGACGGGGTCGGTGTTAAGGTCACCGAATCCAGTGAAATAATTCATCATTTTTCGAAAATATTCTTGGGTTAAATCGAAATGAGGTAAGCACATGAATTGGGTCAAAATATTCGATTTATCGGTCGTAGAAAAATTAGAATTGCATATCTGAATAAATTGATATTGGAAGTGATCGATCGGGCTAATGACCTCGGCCTGGTTTTGACCGAGTCGCATACGAAGAGTTTGCATAGCGACGAAAGGAAACATGTTCGCAATACACGGATACACGTTCGTTGCACCTTTGAGAGTTATCTCGAACACCAGAAGCAGATAGGCGGTGTCCGCTCGCATCGGATAAGGATCCACCTGCACCACTATGGTGTTCATGTATCCGTTGGACTCTATATTGAAACGTGCCTTATTTTCCCACGTTCTTTCGTAACCTAATTGAGACGTATTCTTTTCTATGAAAACGGTGTCGTCCTCGGGACTGAGGGTGGCCTTTTTGGTGGATTTGGACAAAAGCTCCTCCGCCGACACCGGGGCGGTGTTGACCGTAACGTTAGTCAGAGACATTGTTGCTCCGGATTACCGTGCCAAACGCTTGTTAGGACCGTGCGGGACGAACCTGTGCCTTTTCAGTCCTCCCGATCCGGTCAACTTACTTCGGGTCGTACTGAGCACGTCCCGACCTAAGCTTTTGGCTCTGCTGACCAATTCCTCTTTGGACACCGGAAGTCCTTTTTCCTTTATGTCTTTCCAATGCTTTTGGCCCACGTCTTTGATTCCTTCGGCTATCTGGGGAAGTTTCTCACTCCCCCAGGTTTTAAGTTTTTTCCATCCGGATCGAGCTTTTCGTCTTATGTAGTCCAGAAAACCTTGACCTTTGATTATTCTCCTGAAACGCGACCTTCGACGGATGCGTCGCAGGTTCGTCACTTTATACGGCATAATTTTCTCTCTTTTTTTATTTTTTTTTTAAATTTTTTTTTTTGTTTATCACCACGAGCTGAATGCAGCAAAATTTTGTAAACTATTCGGGTTAGATAGCGAGCCTTGAACCGGTTTTTCCAAACCGTCGATCGTCAGAGTCACGTTCGGATTTCTTGTTGCCGCGTATGCTGAGGTGGCCGAGCCTATGGGGTCCACCTCGATTTTCCTCCAAGCCCCTTTGAGTCCTTGTCTGGCTTTGGTCAAAAACCTAGATCCGGCTTGTTTGGCCTTCGTCTTCACACTTTTAAAAGAGAGTTTGGACAAACCGACTCGGCTCCGCCCGATAGCTCCGACTCCCGCTCTACCCAATTTTCCACTCAGCAGAGAAGCTCTCGACGCTCCCAATCTTGAATATTTCAGTCCACTTCCGAGTCTGCCGGTCAATCTACTGCCCAAACGGCCCAAAAGTCTGGAACCTAATCGACTCAGCGAACCCAATGCTCCCAAAACCATTTTATTATTATTATTATTTTTTATTGCCAGACGTACCCGGATAAATAGCAGCGTACGATAAATCCCTCAAAGCGTTTCTTTTTCTCCTGCCTTCTTTCGAAGCTTTAGAAGGCTTGATGGAACGAAATGCCACTTTGGTCTTTTGACCTATTTCGCGACCAGTCTGAACGAGTCTTTGCCGAATGCTCTTCTTGACGGGTTTCGTTTCCAACAAATCACTCTGAGGGATGTTTAACCTTCGGGCGGTATCTCTGACCAGCTCTGGAGTGGCTCTTTCGACGCTCGGAGGAGGAGCAGGGGCACGACCTTTCTTTCGAGATACCCTCTTCTGCTCCACGTTCCTCTCCAGAGGGGACTCGACCGAAGCAGCGGTAGGAGGAGGAGTAGGAGGACGAATGCGCGGAATTCTTTTCAACGAAGGTAAACCTCGACCTGTATTTTCACGAATTATGTCTTCGTACGATCTGACCGGTGGCAGAGCGGAGTTCGAAGAAGTCTGAAACGTGTAGTTGTCGAAAGGGTTACGGGATCCGATGCCACTTTGGTTTTTGGTAGCCCTTCTACTGGATCGCACTTCCTGTAACGGGACGTTTTCGGGACCGGTTCTCGCTCCGGGATAAAAACCGGAACTTCCACCGCGCGGCACCCTAGAAGGTCTGGGGAAATCACGATTTCTGTACCACATGCGCAGTCTGTTGTACAGATTTCGAGTGTACGTTCGCATTCCGGACGGAAGATTCTGTACTCTCTCGGGCAGAGTGAAATTTTTAATGGGTGCTTTTGACAAAAACTCCTGAATTCTTCGGCCTGCTACGCCCCTTTCTGCTCCCGGGGTAGATCGATACGTGTTGAGCATGTTCCTCAGTCTTTCGTAGTAAGAGAGTTTCAAAGGACGAGGGTTCGGAATATCAGCCGGAAGAGCGTTCAAAAACAGCGGTTTCTTAAAATACAATTTCGAATTTCTGTTCTCGTACAATCGGGTGGGATAATCCGCCTCGGTTAGTAATCCGCGTAGTCGAGCGTCTTTGTAAACTTTGGCCGCTGCATATCTAGATTTCGATACAGTGCCCAACGGCCAATTCGCGGGAAACAGTTGTCCCTTCGATGCAATGTGTCCGGTGTTCAAACGTACTTTTAAAACGTTTTTATTCAAAACCGCAGGAATTCTCACCCCTCTGGCGGTGTACATGGCAGCCGGTCGCACCGAAGCCAATCGATGCGTCCTGTAAGATGTCAATGCTCTGGACACCAGTCCCCTAGCTCCCAAAGCGGCTCTTCCCGCCAACCCTCTCAGTGCGCCTATCACCGCTGCCATCACTTAGTGACAATAGGTACGGTCTCGTCGAGATCTAATGTGGAGTTATTGCCCCGCAAAGTCCGAGGCAGAGACAACAATTCCGGTTTGGGAGTCACCTCTAGTCTGGGCATTCGAGTAGTAACTTTACGAGGCGTGGCTTTCATTTTTCTTTTTTTCGTTTTTCGACCGTACAAAACTCTGTAATTTCGCCCTCCGATTATGACCGGTACGTACGTCGCACCGACGCTCCTCGACTCCGTTCGAATGTCGGACACGGGTTTCGGTAACTTCAGCTCGTAATTCTTAGAATACACACCACCGTAATTTCTTATCAGATTTCCGGTGTACGCTCCAAGAGGATTTTGAGTATACTTACGGATCAAGGCTCGGCGCAAAAATACACTCCTAGGCATAAGACGTCTCCTTCTGTATTTGACCCGCCTGCTGCGGAGTTTGCGTCGAAAACGCATTTCTAGGGGGTGGTTGTCTGTTTGAAGAAAAACCGGCAATGAATTCGTCCGCAGGTTTACTCAGTTCTTCGTTTTCTTTTCTTAATATATTTCTTGCTTGCAGAGCTAAAGTGTTTACGTCGGTGTTCCACTTCAGCGTCTTTTTCGGAGCGACTGATCCGTACATGTTTTGAATCGAACCCAGATGTTGACTGATGAAATAACTGGATCGTCGGAGATCGGCTACCTGTTTAGCGAACGGTCTAAGACTCAGGGAGAGGGTTCTCCTATTATTTCCGGGATAACCGTAAATAGGATCGAACGCCATTCGATTTACGGTTTTCATGGCATTTCGACGAGCCGCGATCTCGCGTTCTCCGGACACTCTGTTGAAAATGCCTAAACCTCTGAACTTTTGCAGAGTCCTCCTGGTTCCCACGGTCTGATATCCGTTCGGATACCTTCTCACGAGTTTCACCTTTCTCAGACGAACCATTTTTTTATATTTATATTAATTACTGCACACCGTAGGCACTCTCTAATCTTTCTTAAACACCCCTACCCTCCGGCTCCAAATAATCGTAAGTGTCGTAACGTTTTTTACTCCTTTCGAACTCGCGAGATATAGCCAAACGATCTCGTACACTGAAAGATCCGACGTTGTTGCCGGCGTAATTCGATAATTGTCGAAGCGCTGCCAAACGTCTGAGTAGTCTGTTTTTGGAACGTATAGCACCCCGCATCGGAATAGTGTTTGGCCTTCGAATCGAAGGAAAGTACGAACTCGGTATTTTGGTGTAGGTCAAACGTCTTCTAAAAACGAACACAGGTCTGCCGTCGGCTCGGTACCGAACCTCCACCGGAGTACGTCTGTACCTTCTCCTCTCCACGAAAGTTCTTTTCAAGGTCTGAGAACCGTATCTATTGGGGTTGACCGCGTCGTCTGGATTATCTATGGGAACAAAAGGTCCGTCGCGAACCACGCGACCCCTCGTCACGTTCGATCCGCCAGAACCGAAAGAAACGATACTCGGCGGCACTGCGGTGACGCTGGACACGTCGGTATACGGTAAACTCGTGGTGGAATAGCCGGATAGGGAACGTGGTGGCGGAGGAGGTGGAGGCACTGAAGAGCGATTACTCACGCTGCTGATATCGCTATACGCAGGATTCCTGACGTACACCGGCCCTCCGCTACGTCTCACGGCAGAAGAAGAAGCTCGAGAGGAGGCTCGACCAGAACTCGAACGTCTCGGAGAAGGGCCCGGTTCGTCGAAAGGGTCGTTGAAGAGAGCATCTCTTCTTCTCTCGGCCTCCAACTGTCTGAGTCTGCGAGTAACCGGCGATGGAGTTCGTGCAGATGGTACATAACCAGAAGGACCAGCACCGTCGTCGACACGACTGCCAGGTCGCATAAAGTGCTGGGCCACCCACAACCGAGTTCTATTTCCACCGACGTCATCGGGACGAAGAGGCTTGTATTTACTCGTTATATTTCTGACGCGTTTTTGCAACTCGGTCAAATTTTTGCTTGTAGTACGTTCTCCGACGTCGATGCGAGAATCAAAACTGCTGCCTGTACGAGCAGTTCGAAACGAGGAGCCCGAACTCGGAACCGAAGGCGAAATGACCAAACTGCGACGGCTCGAGACGGAAGGGGTCACAACAGGGGCAAAAGCGATATCGCTCGACCTCGAAGAACTTTTTCGGGAACGAGACGGACTGTTTTCTATCGCTTTCAAACGAACGATGGTGGGACTGGAACGTACGGGTCGAACGCGAACGACCGTCGGTGAAGGCGGACCCTGGGGTTGCAGTCTAACTATTTCGGGTCCTCGACCTCTGTCCAATTTATTAAAGACAGTGCTATAGGTCTGCGGAAAAACGAAAGAACCGCTATCGCGAAACCGCTTGGGTCGCTTTATTTTTCGACTCAATTTTCGAACCATTCTCCTTATCGTTTTCTGTCTTTGAAACTGAACGACGAATACCACCTGGAAGATCTGAACTCTCCTAACCTTTCCAAATTGACCTTGGTGTAATCGGTAGCCACCCTCTTGTAATTCTTACGTATATCTTGCTCCCACCTTTCCCGGTACTGACGGAGCACTTCGCGCGTCAGCGTGATGTCAGTGGACTCCGGTTCAGCCAAAAGGTACATAATTGCTCTCTACCAAGAAGGAGTGGACACGACATTCGATTTCTTGACCGCCTGCTGTTGTGCAGCCATCTGCTTATGAACTTCGTTATTCACCTTGACCGGTGCATTGGCGTGGGCACTGAAAGCTTTGGTCACCTGTTGAGTCTTTCCGAAGTAAGACGGGTCCAATTCGCGCACTACCGGATTGTTTCGAACGCTACGCACCTGCTTCTGGTTATTTGGATCGACCTTGACATACCTTCGACCCGAGGTATATCCTAGAGGATTCACCTCGTCCACAGTCTGATTTTCGGGCAGCGACTCCAATTTGTCCTGGTTCCGGATTTTCTCCTGTTTTTCGTCCTGTCTCTTTTCGTCTTTGTCCCGGTTGTCCTTTTGCTCCTCCCTGTCCCCCTGCTTCAAATACAACTGGTTCAACTGCGACAATGCTTCCTGTCCTTTGTTTCTCGCCTGATTTATGAGGTCGTCGACCGCTGCGGTAATTTTGGCTTTTCGTTCGGCCGTGTTTTCCAAAGCCTCCTGTCCCGAGTCCAACAACCAACCTTTCCCGATCAGAGACAATCCGATGTCGCGGAACGTGTTTTTCAAAGCGTTTCCTATGGCCTTTCCGTCCCTCGTGGTGTAGCCCATGATTTCTTGTACCAAGTGGGATTTGAGATCGGTCAATTTTTTGACCTGTGAAGCCAAATCACCCCCTCCGTCGAAATTGGGTTCGAAACGTCCGATGAGCTTAGTAATTGCGTCCAAAGTCTTTTTGGATTTGTTCGCTATTACCTTGTCGTAGGGATTCAGCTTACTCATCCAAACCGAATCGTTGTCCGTGACGTAACTTGCACCGGTCATCGGACCTCTTCCCCTCATCCTAAGTCTTTTTTTCACCGCTGCCTTGTTCTTGACACCGAATTGTTTGTAATTGCGGTACGATCGAAATGTTTTCAAGATACTGTTACGTCGTTTCGTCACGTTCAAAGGTTTCAAAAGCACTCGGTCCTTGTTCCGGTGCTTCACCTTCATTATCATACCCCGGTACACGTAATACATTTCCTGACCTGTCCAAGTTCAACACCACGTACAAATCTCTTCTCCCGTTTTTTTTCAGAACACGCCTGTGCAACTTGCCGTTGTTCAAACCGTACCGCCGAACGTTCTCCAAATTTCGAAACTTCCTCAACAACGTTTCGTAATAGGATCGGATATCTTGCTCCATTTATTTTTTATTACCGGAGGTTCCCGGATAAAGCGCAACGTAAGACAAATCTCTCACTGTGTCGCGACCCCGACGTGAGGCTTTGGAGGGATTCAAGCGACGATACGCGACTTTAGTTCTCTGTCCCACCTTGCGCGCTCCTTCAACCACTCGTCTACGTAGAGACGGAATTTTCGAAACGCTCGTTTTCGGTTTGTAAATAGGGAGTCTAGGAGGAGCGGGAGCACGCGTTTTCTTTCCCGACGTCCAGAACGGGTTGCTACTGCCCCTCGGTGTTCTCGTACCGACGTCCA
>JAOUZG010010907.1:6081-23889 GCA_026289955.1 Argiope argentata
GAACATAAATTAATTCAATTTATATGTTGATATGACATGAAAATTTGAGTAACATGATGAGCAATTCGTATCTCTTTCTATCATTCTCTATACATTCCAAAGTCTTAAAACCTGTCTTTGAATGAGGCAAAAATCAACCTCATCATGATTTAAATTAGAAACGGAAAAACTGTTAGTTAATTTTTAAAAAAATAATCAATAATATCGTTTACCTTACAGATATTTTGTAAATCTTACTAGTGTAAAATGATTAAAGGAATGAAAATATAATCCCGATGTATTAGAATGAAATACAAGTAAATAATATTTGGAGATACATTCTTTACTAATTCAGAGAGTGTAAATGTATTTCCATATAAAGATAAGTGCAGAAAATAATTTTCTTTTCGAACAAAAAGGGAGATTAAAAAGCTTTTGACGATGCAAAATAATAACACATGGACCATATTTTAGATAAATAATATGAGTTTTGTGTAAATTAGATGTAAATATTGTAGATG
This sequence comes from Argiope argentata, assembly GCA_026289955.1. Taxonomy (NCBI): domain Eukaryota; kingdom Metazoa; phylum Arthropoda; class Arachnida; order Araneae; family Araneidae; genus Argiope; species Argiope argentata. The sequence goes on from JAOUZG010010907.1 coordinate 6,582, forward strand.
CTGTTGAATTTTTGTGTAAATACTGTAAATATTTGTAAATAATTTATATGTATAAAATTAATTGTAATGAAATCGCACGTCAGTGGGAAAAGATCGTTCTAAGAGAATCTACAACAGAAGATCACCATATTCGACCAATTTGGTGATGCATGTGTGTTGGTGACATAATGAGGTCACTAACACACAAAAAAATATAGAAGAAGCTGGGAAACAAAGATTTGTTCCCTAGTTAATGTTGGAGAAATTTCCAGACTTGTTTGGAACGAGCGAACAGTTCCCGCGCTTGCCCCGCCCCTTTTGTGAGATGCTATTTAAAGGTGGAGAATCAGATCAGTTCGGACAAAGAGCTATGTTAGTAGGCTTAGCATGAGAGAATATCTTTTCGTTCATATACGTTGTATGGCTTTGATGTAACCTGAAATTAGCTGATTAAATCGAGTTAATTCGCTGTGAATTTGTAGCTTGTGTTATGAATATTTAATACACGTTTTTCTTTACAGTAAAATCTGTATCTTCGCATCGCTCTTATGAGAATTCTTGTGACAATATAAACGAATTCCCTTACATGACAATGCAAGAATTCTTAAAAAGAAAGAAAAGGAAAATAATTAGACAAGTATTTATACTCTGGTCTTAAATATATGTAGATAATATTAAAACCTAATTTCGAACTAATTAAATTTCCTTAAATATTCAATTTTTAATAATTTCTGATTATGTTACTTCATCAGATACACTCTTCAGTTCCCATTTAATCTGAATAATGTCATAATATATTCCAAAATTCTATAATTAATATTGTCTGTTTACTCAGTCTACGTTCTATTACGAATTTCGTTATCATAACTTATATAACTATATTAATAAGTAACTTTTATAATTTCAAATTTTACGGTTCTAAAAGTTTTAAATCGGCTTTGTTCTAAATTAAATTCAAAAATATTGGTTGAATATTCCATATATTAACTAGATACATCTTTTGTTAGACATTTTGATTAAATTTTAAAATTTATTAATTACATTTCCCGACATATGTACATATGAGTGTGCTTGTATGTGTGTATTGTAATTATTAATTATAAATGTTTATTTTTTTAAGGCAGGGTTTTCATTGTAGTTTTACATTATGTGTCCGAATTACTCAAACACTTCTACTCTTATACAAGAATATAATAATAGATAATATAGAATTATAATGTCAACTGACATTTTTAAAGAATAAATATTTAACATTGGAAATGATAAATAAAATTGATGATATTCTAGGAATATTTTTAATGTCATTATAATTATCTTTACATAATCATAGACCTTGATAATATGTTATATAATTAATTAATTGAGGTAATAAAAATAGTTTGTTGAATTTTAGCTTATTGATAAAATGATAGTGTTTTTAAATCCTATAATCGCATTTTAAGAAACTTTTGCAAACATTTAAAGATAAAAAAAAAAAAATAAGACTGTAAAACATGATAAATGATATAATTAAGTTAAATAATTTTAATTTCATTTTGTACTAGATGTTGCTTAGAGTGCTGCAAACGCATTTGAATTAATTTTTGAAATATTATTTGAAATTTAATGTAACTGAATTTTTTTAAAATTAGGAATGATAAAAGTGAGTAATATTTATTTTCGCAAGGCTATGTATACAGTTAATGGACAGGGGGTATCCCGTTTTTCTAGAGAGCTGAACATCCCAAGTTTGTGTCCCGGTGCAGGCATGGTTGTTCTTCTGTAAGGTGTGGGAATGTGCTTCCCTGAAATAAAGGAGATGTGTAATCGACTGCCCTGAGTGTATAGCTAAGTCGTACTCTTGGTTCTTATTGGTGCTACTTGAATACAAGAGACGCTTATTTCGGCTTAAAGTTCGTTGATGCCTCGGTGAAGCTTGTCCATGGCAAGTGCTATTAATAATAACAACCACAACACATTCAATGAAATGTATTGATATATAAAAGTGAAATAAAAATAATGTTTATTCTATTTTTTAAAAAAATTGTTATTTAAGTGCTTTAGAGTAGACGATATTTTATTGTTTTCCTATCTTCAGTAAAAACAAAAACGTTTATTCGCTACTATATTAGTAACCATTCAACATACAACTGGTTGTACGAAAGCAGGGATTTTCTTGGTTCAATCCGAAAGCTTGAAGTGGTTGAACTTGCTCCTTATTGAGGGTTATCAAGATTGCAAGTTTTATAGAGTCATTTGAATTCAAAGGGCATGTCTGTGGGAATTATGGGAAAATGCATCTTGAGTACATATTCTCCAATTGATTTTTTCTTTAAGAACTATTTTCTTGATTATTTCCTCCTATAAGATATTAAATGAGCATGAGCGTGATCATGTAGATCATGTTTCTTCCGACATATAGTTTTGAGATTCCGAAGCACGTTAATCTCCAATTTAGAAAATATCTGCTTAACGATTTTCGGTTGACTGAGAAGTTTGATTTGGATTTTTTCAACTTGTGCTGTGCTTGTATAGCCATATTCAGTCACAAATATTTGGGGACATTTTTTAGTCAAAAATTGTATAAACGAAATATCATTTGAATTTATAATCATATCACATGAAATACCATCTTATATTAACTCTCTTATCTATAAGATAAGATAAAATTTATTCATTTTTTATGAACACAATAGAGATTTTAAATTTGTTCGATAATTTCAATTTATTGTCGTTAATCTTAAAGCAATTTGTTTTCATGTGTAAAACGTAGTTTGCATTTTAACCTTGAGGAGATATTTTCTTTAACACTTCATATCGTAATATATACATAAAATTGGTTTTCATTTCGCATGGTCAGCTTTGGTTCTTGCCCCATAAAAAGGATTCAATCCAAAATCTTGACTTTGAATTTCTGGAGTGTCTTGAAAAAGAGGATCAGAAGCTCTTCCTTGATCATATTATAATGCTCAATAAGATTGATATTCTTCTTCTTCTTCTTCTTCTTATCATTTAGATCAGATCAAATAAACCGCTGATTCTGAGATGGTCGGTGACTGTCCAAGGAGATGAATAAATATCCCCTACACTGAGGTCAAGACACTCAAGGATGTGAGAGGAAGTGGCGTGGAAGAGTTGGCATTTAGGACAAAGGGGAAAGGATCTCTTACACCCAGAGAATTTAAGACATTTTAAGTGTCCGCTGGCAAGTCGCGAAATGCAGGTATGGGATGACCTATCTCCTGAGATGGAAAGAAAGAAACCTGGGTTAGGCCCCTTGTACCAGTTACTTGATGGAGGAACCAGCCAGTCTTTTGTAATAGCAGATATTTTGACGGAGAAAAGCTCCTGATAGGTCAGTTTGGTAGAAGTGGGTATTGTAACGTTTTTACCGGGGCTACTTGTGAGTTGGGCCGTAAACAAACCAAGACTTGGAGAAATAAAAATCTATTTATTTCCAGCTATAATACATACATAATTTGCACAATTACACCTTCTTGATTAAATATGTTACGAACACATAGGCAATTAAGCTCAGAGTTCCACTAGGGGAAGGTGCTATGCCTCAAATAGTAAGGTAGTCTCTCTCGTAGATGAAGACGGGGGGTGGAGTTATTGAAACTCCCGCAAGATCTGGCCCGAGGTTCGGGATTCTCTGCATGCCGATTAACCTGCTGGGTTTTGTAGAGCGTAAGGTGATGAACTGGCTGGAAGAGCAACTCAGACGACAGCTGTTCAACTAATTGGAGGTATTTCCAAAGCTCGGATGAGCTTTCACTCTTCAGACGAGACGCTGAAGGGTTCCAAAGGTTCCGATGAACTCTACGTGGGCTCGGCTACAGGGCGAGGCGGCCTACGTACCTTCCAAATTCTCACCTGAGAATTTTCCACAGAATTCCAAGTTGAATCCTCCTTCCAAGCACCAGCTGTTGTTTCGTCAGTCTGCGCACACTCCCTACACCTTGATCTCTTCCTTTTTATCTCGGTCTCAAAAACCGGCCCTGGGTGGGCTCACACAAGAGAGGGGGAAACGGCGTCCAGCAAAAAGACGTCTTGGTTCCGTCTATTCTGCAATCTTCACCTTCCACAAATTCCTCCGTTATCTATAATTGCTTTCCCGTGGGAATGCAATTTGATATATTTCTTCTTATCTATCCGAAAACGTCACAGTATATTTTAAAAGCAACCCTTTTTCACCAGTTTATTTGCCATTTCGTTGCCGTGGATGTCTACATGTCAACCAGTGAAGATGTAATTGGTGAAGTTGCGAGATGGTCTTGAGCTTACTGTGGATCGAAATGCTTGTACCATCTCCGGCATTTAATCGATTTTTGAGATGTTGAAGGGCACTGAGGCTATCTGACAAGATCCAGAAATCACCAAAGTTGTTCTCTTCAGAAACAAGCTCGAGACCAATCCTTGTTTGACCTTGAGATCCATAAATTTCTCCAACAAATCCATACGAACCGATTATTCAAGAAACTTATCAACAATCTGAGATCTGTAAGAACTCCTTTTCGTCCAAATAATTAAAATCAAGCCTATTAGCACCCCGTAACAACCTCGCAGAGGCTTAGAGGGCCTGAATTATGCGAATACTGTACCCACATTGAAGGCATAAAGTAGTTAGCACAGGACTGCTCAACATTATGCCACCCCAGAAAAGGATTCACTTGCTTTCAAATTGCTATATTTCTTTTACATAGGAGGAATCATAGAGAGCTCCCTTTTCTCAATAGATACAGATTCGACTATAATCACTCATCCGATGAATCCCATCATCACTTAAAAGAATATATCCCCATTCTCCTTGTGTCCATCATTGATGTGTTAGGCACCACATCAATAATTGGCTTTACTGTTGGATGCAGTCAAAGGGGCCTACATGACCTAAAGCCTGACGTATAATGCCCAATGTGCTAGGTTACGCAGGAGCTGAGGAACCAATGTCAGGCTATGTTATCGTGAGCCTAATTCCAAATAGCTTCCATTTCTTTTCTGTTTAACCATATATTCAGAGCAGCATAGTCATATATAGCTCTTGCGCCACAAAATCCTAAATACCTAACTAACCAGATAGCGAACATCTGGAGGGATTGCTGCCCCGTGACGACCTTGGTCAACCTTTGTTATGATAGAAAAACTTGTTTGGAACTAATGCCACAAACCAGATACCACTTTTTATATCACTTTTAACCATTTTTGGGCCACTTGTAAAGAAGTCGTTAAGCTTGTCTCCCTTTAAAGAGGCACATGTTCGAATATTGTTACTTCAGGCCAGCTGTGAGAGGATCCTTTCCTTTGTTGCGCATTGTGTTCTTCCACTTTGTTATCACCCTTTGGACTCGAATTGAGTCAGATAATGGAGCACACATGTGTTTGCGGCTCTTTGAAGAAGGAACCCGTGTCAAAACACCAAATGTGGCTATTTCTTCGGTGGACTACCCAGACTGGAGACACGTTCCGATAATGAACAACACATGCATTTGCGACCCTTTGAAGAAAGAAGTGCTAAAACCTTGATGCAAATATTTGTTTATTGTGGAGGTCCTGTTAAAGGCGTGGATGGTTCGGCAATATTCCCACGGGTAGCGACCGACCATTAGGGATATTTCTGAAGAATTATTGAATGATCGGCATCTCCGATCAATGCGAATCTCAGAGCCTCAATTTGATCGAGGTTAAAATGGAAATTTTTGATGGAACAGAGAAGGAAACCAGCTGACCTGGCTAGAAACTGGACGAGAGATCATACAACGAGCAGTCGAGCTGATCTGAGCTGAGCTGAAGAGCTGGACAGTCGAAGAGATATCATTTTATCTGGAGTTTGATTAAAGATTTAATGGTAATATCCGTAGATCTCTTGGGCTACACGCAGTAGCCGGATACGCTGAACAGCCCGTTAGTTCTTGTACTAATTGTGGAACCTTTAATTCAGATGTAAATATTTCCCAGCATATTAACCTACAGGACAAGTTGTTGCTTTTTTCGTTATTGTATGAAGCTGTAAATAAAACAATTGTGTTTAAACGCTACCAGCTTATTTGATCGACCAGGATAAAGTCATTACACCATCAACGCATCTCCATTTCAAATTGGCCAACTTCATACTTTTCAACAGTTCTCCATCTCAATGAATCTTCTGAAGGATTAAGAGAACTCATTTTCCCTAAAAACCAGCTAATTTCTTTACTTTAAAGCAATTTTGCATTCAATTCCAACCAGTTCTAAAAATACTATCGCAAAAAGATTTATTTTTCTAAACCAATTGTTGAAACTGAAATACATGATCTTGATGGTGATCTCGGGTCAGCTTTACAGCGGAAAGGAGGGCTGCGTTAGATTCTGAGGGTTTGAACCGCTCAGCACCTGGGGAGCAGAAGTCCGTCTTCTAGCTCATATGAAGATGACACATACTTATCTCATTCGCTTGCACAGTTCCTTTTCACAGGAGGTGGGGGGGTGCATTCTCACTCCTCACTGATATAACACAGAAGAACAATCATGCCCTGATAGGGGATCGAACCCAGGACATTCATGTTTTTCAAATTATAAAAAAGAAAAATATTCAATCACTTTTGTTTGCAGCTGTATAGAATAATAAGGAAAAAAGGTATTGACATTAATTTTATACGTAAGGATAAACTCTTAATTAGTACATGTAAAAAATAATTTGATTAAAATATTTAATTTAAATATGAATTTAATAAATATTACTTATAAAATTAATATGTTAATTTAATTTTTGAATTAAAAATTAACCAATTTAAGTCCTGCAGAATCCAGTAAGAAACATTATAATACCGTTAATATGGCCGAGGCCTCATTTAACATTACATTAAAGTTGAGAATATGAGAACAGAGTAATTACAATTATTGTAGAAATAAATTCTAAATAGTTGTAACTGTAATAGAATAACTAATGTCCTTATACTCGCTTTCCTTTAACCGAAAATAATTGGATTTAAGAACAGATTATTGCAATCATGGCTCCATTTCATAGCAGAAAACAGAATTAATTACTTTCAAAATTTATTACCAGGAAGTTTGAATCGGAAGGAATACTAATTACGGAAAAAATCCAATATTCCTTATCATTTAAAATTTAATAAGAAATTATTACTGTTCTTTATACTCTAATTGGGTTTCAGCAAATCATTAACTCTGAAGGCACAATATATAAAATGATCCATTAATATATTCGTATCCTTTTTAAATATACGTTCTAAAACGCATTAATTTATAAGCATTTCTGCAAAATTTAATGGATTTAATGGATCACAACAGGAAAAGTAATTTTCTTGTGATATTAGAATTATTAAAACTTAAATTTTAAATAATTATTTCATGATAAATAACAATAATCATTTTTCTGTTGCATCCATTTCTACGATATGGAAAATATGCAATGAGTAATTTTATTTCAGGGGAAAAGATAAATGGTAATTTAAATATTAATAACGACACATCTCATACAATGAAAGATTTGATTTTGTTAACGGAATGCGAGTAATTGCTTATCTCATTTCCGCTTTTAATTTTTTATGTTAATCGATAAATTCATTTTTGTAGAGCATTTACTAGAAAGAGCAATACTAATGAAAATGGTTTAATAAATTTAATAGGGCATTTTAATACTCTTAAGACGTAAAAATTCATTTAATAGCGAAAACCCACATTATTTCGTGTTGGGCGAATACATAAGATTTTTAAAAATCGAATTTAGTAATTAGCAGATGAAGTATTGCTGTTGTTTCTTATAGTACTTGCCATGTCCAAACAGCTGAGGTACTCAGGGATTTAAGCCTAATCAGCATCTCTTGTCTATAGTAGTGTCAACTAAGGCCAAGAGTACGACTTTTGCTACTCATTCTTCACACATTGATTTGCACAGCCCCTTTTCATAGAACAGGGGTACATTCAATTCCCTTACAGATAGAATACAGAAGAACAACTGACTACCGGTACTCGAACCCTGTACCCCCAGATCAATAGCAGACACGATATCCCTATGCAAGGACGCCAGCGCTTATGAATTATTTATGAAAAAAAAAGTCCTAATAATTTGTAATTAATTATTCACGCCTTTTATGAATTCTAAAGAATTTGTGTTTATTTGAGAAGCAGTCTTAGGTGGCAAATATTTACCAAAATATTATTAGCGTTAATATAAATTTAGTTTATTAAACATAATTTGAAGGCTGTAGATTCAGGAACTCTATGTTATCAGTATAGAATTGTGTATTTTATTTGCTTTACACATTTTCTGTTTATAGTGTTCATGGGCTTTCCCATTGAAATCATTTCAATGATATGACAGTACCATTTAAACTTAAGGATTTGTATTTCATTTCCCAATCGTACAGCCATCTTAATATGTAAAGTAATGTAACTGGATTTTTTTTTATTTTCTGACGTAAATCATGAGAGTTAATATACCTAATCTTCCCTTTCCCAGTATGTAAAAGGGAAAAAATAACGAAATCATGGAGTTCCGTGATTATATGGTGTCGAGTTGGTAGGGCGTTCGATTCGTATCCCTTGGATTGCGATTTCGAACCCTCCAGTCGAATTTTATCAGTGGATTTGTGGCTGGCGTTCGTTAAATCTGTCGGGGTCTCAAATTCCTCCATGTTGAGAGTAATGCCACTGGGGGTACTGGGTCAGAAGAGAGCGTTCTACGTTCCAGATCTAAATTACGATCTGTGGAAGAATGAATGAATTGCATGAATGAAGTCGGCTTCGTAAAAGGGATCTGTGACGCGTGTGAGCTAGAAGTCAAGCTTCTGCGCTCGGATGGTCAGGATTCCTTACCCTCAGAAGTTCCCACGGTTGGGCACCTCGTAAGTGAGGATGAGATGCTTCTCGCTAATGGATCTCGCCAACCCGGTAGTTACAATAACAGCGGAGGTTAGGCTGCCCCCTCGATGACAAGACGTACTCCCTTCGGGGAGGATTGTACCTGGGCCGGTGGCGGCCATTAAGGATTCCACCACAGTTCACAAACTTTGCTGTTGCGGCGGTCCGATCATTCAGTATTAATGTTTAATCCATGTGCCTTCGTGGCGGATCGGTGAGTCTGTTCTATGATTTACCCTCAGAAGCTACTGCAACCCTTCTTCCGTTGTAAAAAGGAACATGGCAACTACAACAACATTAGATTATATTATAATATAAAAGAAAATTATACTAATATCAAAGAGACTTTATAAGTTATAAAAGTTGTGCAAAAACGTTTTAACAAAATATTGAAAATCAGTTAATTTATGAATTTAATTAAATCGGAGTCGTTAAAAGATTATTTATAAATCACAGACAAGAAATTTGGCATAGAATAAAACGTTTTGAATAATGTACAATTAAGAGCTTGCATTTCATACACCTTATACGCATTGTATTTATTTGTAGTCCAGTACAAATGCGTTTTTTTTATTTATCACGCAAAATAATCAAAATAAAAGGAATATCATTGAAGAGTTGTAAGATATTGTTGAATATTGAGTACAAATATTCATAAATTATGCAAAAAATTCAGAAAATTTATGAAGTGATACTATACTGGAATCATCAAATGGATATTTTAAACTATATTCAAGATTTTTGCGATAAATACAAATGTTATATGAATTACAAGAATTATGGCGACATTTCTATAAGAAAGGGAGATCTACAGCTTCTTCGATAGTGAATCATAGTTTAAAATTAATGTACCAATGAAATATTTTAGCCTTGCAAAATGGTAACGCCAAACTCGGTTAATTTTGTTATTTTAAACTGCAATTTTTTTCTGCTTGTGAGCTTTTGATTTTTCAAATTGTATTTTTGGGCAGAACACAATTTTATTTTTATGACTTGTTATTGTGTTTTCTTAAGATATAAAGAAAACTTTCCCATTCCCAGACTGTTGAATTTTTTCCTTCGGTTTTAATTAATAGGGACTAATCATTATCTTGATTGAATTATCTTTATTTATTCTCTTGAAGTATTTTCATATTTGGGTTTATTATAAAATGTGTCAGCTGATGTATACGTCTATAAGCAATTTTGCAGGAGCTTATTAGAGGCATAATCTGCGCATATTCACACGTATAAATGTAAGATGGTGCTTTAGGTATGGTGGTAAGTTGCGTTGGCATAATATGTATCTATCAAAAAAATCAAGTATACGCTGTTACTGTCAAATTTTAATCTGAAATTTGCAAAATTTTAATATATACGATTAATATTATCGCATATTAAGTTCTCATTATATATTAAAATTAAGTTATGATTTTAAAAACAATCTGCTTTATATTAAATATTAATAATAAAGTAGATTGTACGTCTAAACAGGCGTTGCTTATATAAATGCGCTGCAAATATAAATGATGGATGATAACGTGGGACTATTAAATTAAATACAAATTGCTTTGAAGAGAGTTGTGGGTTTTTTTTTATTTAAAAGAATAAATTAATTCAAATTTAAACGAAATCTTTTTTATTTTTTTTCATTTTAATTTTCGAAAGTACTTTTGTAAATTAATGATTTTTATACACTAAGCGAATTAAAAAAATAGTTTTAATGAAGTCGATTTGATTATCGGGAAAATTATTACGGAGTTTTAGATAATTTCTAAGGATATATTTTCCCAAAATTTCATTCATTCCTGCAATTAAAAATTGCATTGTTTTCATTGTTTCATCAATAATACCATGATATTATTATATTGCTCAAAGAAAAGGGATGAAGAGTTTGATTAATATTTTTAACCAGATAATTTAGATGAGTATTCCAAGAACGGAATTATATTACCATAAAAGACAATTTTCAGTCTGAAGTGACTCATAAATATGCAATCACAGACTCCCTTTCCAAAAGTGTCAAAAGCTTTGGCGTGCATGTGTGGTTGTACACAATAAATTAAACATGTAGATGACCAAAATCCTATTGGAATAAGACAATTTTAGTGTGTTAAAAGCAGATGTTTAAAATTCGTTCATTAGGCAGTTAGTAGAAATTAAGCCATACATAAAAGAATTAGAGATTAACAATTCTCCTAGGTAATCGGATGGTCTCCAATGGCGAATAGTGCTTCGTTCACATGAAAAGGTCAAAAAAGTATATACGAAATAACAGTCTCAGAAGTACTTTTTATGAAGAGAAATATAACGATCACGTTTGATGTAATTTTAAAAACTTTATTTCTTTTAAGAGGTTTTCAATTTTTCACCGTAAAACTGAACCATTAGCAATGACAAGGTTTTGGTTTAGCATGAATAAGTATTTACTAATTTAAGCTTCCCGAAAATTGACGTCATATAATCTGTTATATGAAATCATAAAGACATTTCAAATATCTCAAAAAATATTTCAGAGTTAATCGACACATGAATGGTTACTCTGGCCAATAGACTATTGCTATAAATTACATATATATTTCAGTAAATATTTGTCTTTGTCTTGATCTATCTGAAAGAGATCTGTAGTACTCAGATTCTGGGGCGGAAATGTCGCAGTTTTGCGTGTTTTACAGAAAACGGCATTTAAAGGGATTTGGCGAAATTTTGATAGAATTCTAGACGACTGGGCGATATTTGTCAAAAAGCAGATAGTTCTGAAAAAATCCGTCCCCTAAGTTCTAAGACAATTACTAAGCGAAATAGCCAAGAACTTTCCAGAGCGTTGGCGAAAGTCCTATATTTTCTCGTCAAGACAGGAATAAATACTACCAAACTGAGTGACCATGATTATCAGAGAGCAGAGAAGACTGGAGTGTTAGTCTGGAGCACAGAAGATGTTATCTGTCTGAGATATTAGAGACCTCTGTGTTTGGAAGCGGTTTCCTGTTACATTAACTGAATTGGAGTTGTGAATTGTGACTCGTAACTGCTGTCACTTCTTGCATCTTCTACAGATTTCTACGAATAAATGTCACATGTTTTTTGAGAGATTGTTATATCAATTCTCAATCAACACGAGCTTCAAAGCGCCGTACTATATTATTAAACAGAATTCAAAAGAACTGGGAGTAATCTGTTATTACTTAACCTTTCCTTTCCTCACGCGTGTGCAGAAAATAAAAAGGATAATTAAAAAGTCGTTTTAATTTCAAAATGAAAATTGCTATTTTTTAAAAAGCCATATTCATAACCAACCTTTATTTAGTATCGATATAAACTAAAGTGAATTCCAATATGAAAATGGCTGTTCCGTATTGTGCTTACTCGCCTTTGGCGAAGGAACTCCCACCAACTGGCAACCCTTTTGTAACCTCTCAAAAAAGGAGAGAGCGCCAGAATCAAGTTAGTACTTGAATAAAGTTGTTGTGTATGAATATAGCATCCTCGCTTTCTCGAATCAGACGCTACGCTTCATAATGGTCCGTCGAGCCGGAGCTAATTGAGTTAATTAGTTCACGCTTTATATACGCGGCTTTGTTTAGTGCATTTCGCTGTATTTTGTACATGGTCATCGACATTACTACCTTGAACCGCAAACGCGGCAACATCAAAGGTCAGCTTACAAAAATGGCAAAGGATCCACAGACGCATACTGACCTTTCAGTACCGGAACTTAAGGCTAAATTAGACGTTCTAATAAAGCTCCAGGATAAATTTGAACTATTAAAGGACGATTATTACAGGATAACGGATGAAACGATATACACTGAAGCACTACCAGATCTGAATTCGGTGGAGGATGACCTTCAAAATTTAGAAGTAAGTTTAAAAACTTCTATTAATAAATTGAAATACGATGCAGATCAGCATAAAGCTACACCGGTAAAACTACCTAAAATTCCACTTCCGGTCTTCACCAGGAAATTTGAAGATTGGAATTTATTTAAAACTCAGTTATGTAAATCAAAATTCTCTGCTTTCTGATAGCGAAAAACTACATTATTTGCGTGGTTCTCTGAAGGGAGAGGCAAAGATAATTGAAACTTCTGATGATAATTTTTCTTCACTTTTTAAAGCTCTTCAGCTAAGATACGGAAACAAACGAATGATGGTAGACTGTCATATCAAAAGCATTCTCAATTTGCAGGTGATGAAACGTGAATCTTCTGAAGACTTGCGCATTCTTTTAGATAACGTTAAAAAAAATCTGTGATCTTTGAAAATCTTAGACTTTGAAAGAGATAAATTGTCAAACGCGTTATTATTGAATGTGGTTTTAGAAAAACTAGATAGAGAAACAAGGAAACAATATGAACTAACTTTAAAAGATAACGAAGTACCTGATTTTGATGTATGTTTGGAATTTCTAGAAAGAAGATGCCAAATTTTGAGCAGCATTAATGCCGGCATTCCCTTGAAATCGAATTTGGAACGATCAAAATCTATTTTTGTTAAATCTAGTAACAGATTAAAGTTGTGTAATGCCTGTAAAACGGAATCGCACGCTTTGCATCACTGCGATAAATTTAAGGCAATGAAACTAGCCGACAGAACTGATTTGGTTAAAAAACTTCGGCTTTGCATTAACTGTCTAAGTGGATTTCACGCTGTTTCTGCTTGCAAATCGAATAATTCTTGTTTTGTTTGTAAACGGAGGCATCATACATTGCTACATAGATATTCAACGCCCGCATCTGGTTTTAGAGTTGACCTCGACGCACTGACGTCAGCTGCAAATTCATCACCGGAAGTCGTAAACCGTTCAGAATTAAATTCGACTTCAGAAAATGCTCTTGTTTCTTTCCATACTAACGGGAATAATAAAAATATTTTGATTAATACTGCAATAATTTATGTTAAGGATTCTAGGGGAATTAGAAGACCACTAAGATGCATTCTCGACTCTGCGTCAGAATCAGGTTTCATATGCTCAAAAGCAGCAGACGCTTTAGGTTTACAAAAAGAAAGAATAAATATTCCAGTCAGTGGTTTGAATGATTCATCTTTTAACATAAACAAAAAGATTTCGGCTCATATCTCAAATGCAAATAATGATGCACAATAGGAAATTGAATTTTTGCTTGGACCAAAGATTAGTAACTTCTCGCCTTCTAAGAAAATTAACGCTGAGCTTTTAAATATTCCTAGCAATATAAATCTGGCTGACCCATCATTTTTTATTCCTCAAAGAGTAGATATGTTGTTGGGTGCAGAATTATTCTTCGCATTTTTAGAGAAGGATAAAATTAAGATTGGGAATAATTTATTTCTGCAATCTAGTTGTTTTGGATATCTGGTTTCGGGTGACATTTCAGACGATAATTCAAATACTTCTACCAAACAATGCTTTATGACAAAAACTTTAGACTCTTTGGACAAAACGCTGACCAACTTCTGGGAAATGGAGGAAGTCGAACCTCAAAAGGTTTGCAATAGTGAGGAATTAAATTATTGCAACGAGCATTTCGCGGAAACTCATTTTAGAAAGGCAGATGGTAGGTATGTTGTCTGTATGCCTATGAGGCCAGAATTGTCTGAAACCATGTTAGGAAATTCCAAGATTCCAATCCATTTAAAGATTGGATCAGCTATGGACACGCTTAGAACGTGATCCCACTATGAAGGCACTCTACTTAGATTTTTTGAAGGAATATGAATCTTTGCAACATATGAAAGAGGTGAAGGAGGATTCAAATTTTGAAGCAGGGTATTATCTCCTTCATCATGGCGTTTTACGACCCGAAAACAAGACAACTAAATTACGTGTTTTATTTAATGCTAGCTCTAAAACTACCAGCGGTTACTCTTTAAATGATTTATTGTACAAGGGAGGTGTGCTTCAGGATGACCTATTCTCGATTTTGGTTAGATTCCGCAAACACTTTTATGCCTTCACCGCGTACATAAAGCAGATGTTTAGGATGATAGAGTTAGATGAATCTGAGACTAAGCTGCAAAGAATCTTATGGAAATGTAATAAATCGTCTCCCACTAAAGTTTATGAATTACGAATGGTGACATATGGTACTGCAAGCGCTCCGTACTTGGCAACGAAGGTTTTGCAGCAACTCGCTTTGGATGAAGAAAATAACTTTCCACTGGCTTCAAAGGTTCTCCGTCAAGACTTTTACATGGATGACTGTCTCTCGGGTTCTTTGGAATTAACGGAATTTGAGA
The DNA here is from genome assembly GCA_026289955.1 of Argiope argentata. Classification (NCBI taxonomy): domain Eukaryota; kingdom Metazoa; phylum Arthropoda; class Arachnida; order Araneae; family Araneidae; genus Argiope; species Argiope argentata. The sequence continues at coordinate 21,597 of JAOUZG010010907.1, forward strand.
CCCTTCAGCTTGAGTTAAAGCAGCTTCTTCAAAGAGGAGGAATGACGTTGCAGAAGTGGTGTACGAACCTTTCTCCTACTACTCGGCAGGAGGAATTTTCTCTTGACAGGAATTCTGAATAAATCCAGGTAAAGACTCTGGGCATGATTTGGAACAGTACAAGTGATACCTTCACTGATAAAGCCAACGTCAGCATTGATCGCAGCTATACAAAACGAGATGTCTTGTCCCAGATCGCACGCATTTATGATCCTCTTGGACTTCTGGGTCCCGTCATTTCCAAAGCCAAGATTTTTATGCAACAGCTCTGGTTGCGTAAATTAGACTGGTATGAAATACTTCCCCCAGATATTTCAAATCAATGGGAGAATTTCATTAGGGCACTGCCTGACTTGGAGAAAATCAAGAAACCTAGATGCTTTCTTAAGACTAATGCCATCCGTGTAGTGCTTCTCGGATTTGCGGACGCTTCCTCGAAATGTTACGCAGCTGTGATTTACCTCCAGACAGTGTCTACCGCCGGTGAATCAAATTGCCAACTCCTGTGCAGTAAATCATGTGTTGCTCCGACCAAGTTCATGACAATAACGAGGCTTGAACTGTGTGCATGTCTTCTTCTGTCGAAGCTTACTCAAAGGGTCATATCAGCTCTAAAGATGCAGATAGAGTCCGTGCAATTATGGTCGGATTCTACAATCACTCTCGCGTGGATTAATACCGCTCCAAGTCTGCTCAAGACATTCGTCGGAAATCGAGTGTCCCAGATCCAGCAGTTAACCAAGGGTTTCCAATGGAAGCATGTCCCGTCAGAGTGCAACCCAGCCGATGTCATCTCCCGTGGTCTGGATGTGAGGAAACTTACAGCTAACGACTTGTGGTGGAAGGGTCCTGATTTGGAGAAATTAGCTACAGTTACTCCTGACAGTTTACAGGTTTCCAGTGCTGTGACTGATCAGTGTTATAAAATGAGCTAAAACCCATTTCTCAATTAACTCTAAACCTGACTATTGACTCTAATTTCATTGAAAACTTGCTTGATCTTACAAATATTTTCCATAAATTGATTAGAATTTTAGTCTTTATTTTCAGGTTTATTAAAAATTGTAAAACTGGTGAAAAACAAGGGGATTCAGTTACCCTTGAAGAATATGGTAAGGCAGAGGTCTTTCTTATTAAACATTTTCAAGAAAGATACTTTTCTTTGGAGATATCTGCCTTAAAAGGAACAATCTTCTTCTCCTGGAGGGTAGCTAAGTGTATTACAGTGTTGGTTGTATGTTTGTGCATTTTAACTAACTTTAGCTTACAATTTTAAATAGAGTGCTCAATTGTATCTTTTGTGTAATTTAAGCTTTAAATTTTGAATTAATATTCAATTGTGTTTGCATCTATTTAACACTTATATTGTTTGTATTATATAATGGTTGTTAATTTCTATGTGTAATATTTTAAATATTTCTAATATTTCAACGCCGCGGGGAATGTTCCGTATTGTGCTTACTCGCCTTTGGCGAAGGAACTCCCGCCAACTGGCAACCCTTTTGTAACCTCTCAGAAAAGGAGAGAGTGCCAGAATCTAGTTAGTACTTGAATAAAGTTGTTGTGTATGAATATAGCATCCTCGCTTTCTCGAATCAGACGCTACGCTTCAATGGCTTTAACAAACATAATGCCTGGTTAACTATAGTGTCTTTAGATAATTCTTTGTCCTCAAACACATCAAGGTGAACATCTTTGATGGAACAAGAACAACCATTCAAAAACCCACGTTAAACGAAAGGAGGAAATATTTTCGTGTTGGTACATCTGAGTCTCATTGAAATTGAGACACTTGATACATCGAACTGGGCATCTCTCTGATTGAAAGTTTGATTCTTTTCAGAATTGTGTGTTAATTTCTTTCTAATACTGATAACATAGGTAGGAATTATTTGTAATTTTAATACTATTTATTACTTTTGGTTAAAATTATTCATTACAGAAATTACCTCGAAAAGACGATGAGACAAAAAAACACAATTCCAAAAAATGAATTTTATTCTGTTTATATTATTTATCTAGTCTACAGGGATCTTTCTTCAATGTCATATTTCGAAAAAAAACGCATATTAATCAGGTCCGTAATGTATTCGACGGTGTCTTGTTTTAACGATCAAAAGTCGGATAAAATGATGTCGATTGATAAGACCCAGATACATCATCTAGTCGGCTGCGTTTCTTTTTTTTTTTTAACGATCACAAGTCAAATAAATTACTGCCGATTGTTGGGACCCAAATGTGTCATCTAGTCGGC
>JAOUZG010010907.1:23899-34738 GCA_026289955.1 Argiope argentata
GTCTTGTTTTAACGATCACAAATCGGATAAGTTACTGCCGATTGTTGAGACCTAAATGCGTCATCTAGTCGGTTGTTTTAACGATCAAAAGTCGGATAAATTATTGCCGATTGTTAAGGCCCAGATACGTCATCTAGTCGGCTGCGTTTTTTTAATGATCACAAGGATAAATTACTGCCTATTGTTATCATTAATCTAAATATAAATAATCGATTAATAATTTATTTTCAACCTGTAGATGACTTTTTTTTTTCTTTTGTTATGAATAAAACTTCCAGAAATTGTTCTATATTTAATCGTGTTCTGTATCTTAGGTTAATTTTTTTTATCAGAAAATTCAGTGGAATCACTTATAATTTTAAAAGTTTCGGTATTGAAATATTATCTAGCACATTGCGATAATCTATTAAAAGAGAAAGAGGATTATCAATAATTAAAGACTTCATACAATTTCTTAACAGCTATATGATCGTTTAAAATCCTTAAGATTAATTTCAGCGCTAACACTCATGTTTTTTTTAATTGCTCGTGCTTGTATGTATTTATATTAAAATAATATTTTATTCTTTTTTCCTTTCGTATAGTGTTACTTTCGCAAGATTAATTTACTAAGAAATTCACAAGATCACATTTAAGAAGATGAATTCCATTATAATTCGGTTTTTTAATTTTATGCAATATCAAAAGGAGTTTAAAACTTCGATTTAATTAAGATCAAGGATTAATATAATATAATTTCTAGCTGAAAATGATTGAAGAATTTTTAATTTAAATTTAATAAGATCTCAGATTCTGTAATCAGATGAAATTTTAAATTAAGTTCTATGATTAAATAAGTAGCTGCTATTTGAAATATTTAATAAAAAAATAATTCAGTCAAAATAGGTTTCAAGACTAATATATAATTTTAATTTTATAATATGCAAATTAAATGAGAATTAAATTAAATGTTCTTATTTCAATTCGAATAAAATTATTGCAAGCTGTTGAAAAAGTAAGTTTTAAAAATAATGATACATTCTTTTGCCGATATTATTAAGTTGCCTTAATTAACCCTCTATGGGTCAGTGAAACTTTCAGGTCACATTTTAATTTATCGACATTTTACAAAGTAATTATATATTTATGAGATGGCGTATAAATCGTAACTCTATGACGTTGCAAACACAACCAATACTAGTATTCATGACCATTGCTAGGCTCATCATCCCGAAATAGCAAAATAATTGCTGTGCAAACTGCCGACAGTAAAACTATGCGAAACCATTTGATCTAATTAGAATTATTTGTGCTTTTGTCAGTGATTACAAAACTATGTTTTTGTATGCATGTACATTTAGACCTTACGCCCAAATTGTTTTATGGACTTTCACATATGAGCTATTATACACAGAAGTACAAATTTTATGGGCCTGTATGTCTTGAAAGTCACACAATGATTATAAAGCATTAAAATTTTTTAAACACAAAAAAAATGTTTCATTTTGCATATATAGGATTATATATTTTTTATGCCGGCTTGCTGGCACAGAGGTAGCGCGTCTTCCTCGTGTTCTGGAAGTCCCGGTTCGGGCATGGTTGTTCTTGTGTGTGCTATCTGTGAGATGTGTGAATGTGCCCCCCTGTAAAAAGGGGCTGTGCAAGTGAATGTTATGAGAGTGTAGCTAAGTCGTACTCTTGGCCCTAGTTGGCGCTACTCAAATACAAGAGACGCTTCATTCGGCTTAAATCTGCTGCTGGGTCAGCAGCGGGCTTGTCCATGACAAGTGCCATTTGACACAACAACAACAACAATATATTTCTTATTTCTCGTCCCCACAATTTTTGTGAGTTAAATCAAAAATTCGACCCAAAGTGGGTTAATGGGGCCATGAGGTCTGCTAGTAAGATTTTCGGAGGGATCAGGTACAAAACCTGATTCTACAGAAGAGACATTACGCAAATGGGTCTGGTACACCTTAAATTATTAAAAATGCAAAAATAGTAAAAGCAGATGAAAAAAATATGTACTATTTATTAATGAATATTTCCATGTATTCTTCTTTCATTGCCTATGCGATTCCGAGCCTCAACTATTCGAAAACCCCAAACGAAAACAACATCATGTTCTCACATGATATTAATGTTTTAATTACCTGTATTGTTTCATTGATATGAAATGATAATTGCTCTGTTAGTTTAATGTTTCCTTTTTAAAAAAAGTTTTTTGCTGAATTTCAGATTATTTTTTCCAAATTTTCTGATCAGATGAAAGTTTATTTGTAAAATTTATTTTTATGTATTGCGTTATTTATGAATGTTAAAACTTTTTAGCATTCTATTGGTTTAAAGAATATACTATGCAGTTTATTATATACTAGAGCATTAATATACTATAATGAAATATGTTTAGTATGAGCAAGAGAAAAATAATTATTTTCATACATTGACCAAAATATATACGGTAATCAAATTCATAAAAATATAAAAAAGAGTTTACGTCTCAGAAGGCATTATACTAAATAGACGAACTGATCTCAACGGTTTCAAAAGAGGCTCTGTAATCGTAGATCATTATTGTAAGGAGATAATCCTTCTCCATGTGCGTCTTTTCGTAGGAGATACGGGACTAGACCATTTTTACGGATGACTAGCATCGCCACAACGGACTGTTAATGTTCAGTAGCTACTGGAAAGTCCAGTTATCCCTATAATAGATTTTCTAGTATTCTAGCCCAATTTAAACCCCATAGAGCATCTATGGGATTCTTTTGGGAGACGCCTTACGGGCCGATTACATCATTCTATAAATATACAACTGAAATAGATATAACAGATAACTATACAGCAACTGATTTAAGACTGGACACTCTTATCTCAAGAACTGATGGCCTCCAAAGATATTTCTGTGTATGGAGAAAAGCTATGAAGCAACCATTGCAATGAGGACAGTTGATATACCGTACTAAGTAATATATGTTTCTTTTTCTTGTACTTGGCCAGACAATCATATGTAACGATCATATAAGTTCAGCGAAGTCTTTTTTTGTTTGTTTGTTTGATTTCATACTATATGCATCGTATTCAATTTTGCACAACTATGCTTTCCTCATTGTCAAAAGTACATAATTTTGTCTCTCATTTCTGAATTTCATGTTTTTCAGATGAGTTCTCTTGGAAGTTTGGCAAAAAACACACATTTTGTTTGAGTTTAAAACACCAGAGTAGAATAACTTATTTTATTATTTAAAATCACAAATTCGTACTTACAGAGTAAAACCTTAGAAAATGCTTCCTTATTCGTACGAATAAAATAGATACTTAAAGACGGTAAAAACAACAAAGAAGACTCCTGATCAATGAATACAAATGATGTCCCTTACAGGACAACAAAACTAGGATTCTTTAGGTTAAAGCACAGAACATTATTGTTTTGCTATGGCTAACAATTGATTCTTAATCCAAAATAAATTTTATAACAGTTCATATTTCTGTTTTATATACATTGTAATTAATTCTTTCTTAATTTATTACACTTGAAGAGCAATTTTAATTTCTATTTAAATAAACTTGAGGGTTATCTTTATCTGATATGATCAAAATTATTGGGAATGAAATGCTTCTATTTTCTTGTTAAAAAGATTAACAATCTAAATCTAGTTGCTAAATTTACTTAAATATTATTTGTAAGTATTACTTTAAAAAACTATAGTTTTAAATCATATTAAAGACAATAAAAATTTATAAATTACTAATATTCGGACGAATCTAATAAATTTGAAAATAGATGAGAAATAATAACTTAATTTTTGACCAAAAGACATTTTATATAAAATTTTATAATACGGAAAATAATTTTATTGACTACAACTTTATTTTTGATAAAATTAGAAAATCGTTTGCACTAAGCAATTTTATTATTGCCTAATTTTAAAATAAATAACGATTGATTCGAACGATTTTTACGAAACGAAACAATTCAGGTTTTTATTTAGCCTATTAGCTCAATTTTCTTCATAAATTATTAAGAATTAAAAAATGAGAAAATATTTTATCACTTCTTCATGTAGCAAGAATAAATATTTGAGATTTGTACTTGTAGTGAAATTTGTAGAGCTATGTATTTTAAATAAATAATAAATAAGAATATTTAATAAAAAATGTGATCCAAAAATTAATTGTATATCTTTACTTATAATAAAGCACAATGTGTGTGTGTGTTTGTTGGCGGTGTACAGGCCAGGCAGTTCGACTTACAGCTAGACAAATTTGGTAAATGTATACCTTGGGGGCCGGGAATGTGCACCTCGGAGCCCTTTTTTTGAATTTTTAATTAAAATTTTACTTAATTAAAAAATAAGCGAAATTTTGACGTTTTTTCACTATAACTTCCGAAAATATTACAGCAAAAAATTGATTTTTTCATGATGTTAAAGCACAAAAAATAAGCTTTTCAATGATACTAATGTTTTGACCTATAAATTAAAACACTATTTTTAATGAATTTTTAATTATTTAATTTAATCGGGTTTTTTTTCATCAATAAAATAAAAATAAAAAAATAAAAAAAATTATCTTCACGAGGATCTAAAAAAAATCAGTTTTTAATAAAATTTTGCCATCACATTTTCAGAAGTTCTGATTTAAAAAAAGTTGATTACGACCAAAAATAAAACTAAAATATAATTTAAATCACGTGATTATATAAAATGAAATAAATAGGAAATGCGATATTTTTTATATAATAAATGTAAGAGAAATTTTTTCTTTATCGTTTGTATATCAAAATTAATTCAATTAATGAATTAAAATAAATAAAAACACAAAATAAAAATATATTACAAAAGTGCGACAGTTAAAACTGAAAAAATAATTTTTAGAAAAGAACCAAACGATAATCTTCTGAGAGCGAGATTAATTACTTAAAAGCAAGAAATCTTAAACGAACTTTGAAAATGACGTCGTTTCAAAGAAACGACGAACAAAAAGCCATTGATAATAAGTAGAAGTAAAATATTTTTGCCTTCGCGGTTTTTTTAACATGCGTTTAAATTTTTAAAACACTAAGATATGTTTTAAATAGTTACTTTTACTCAAGTGAAGAAGATATATTGCGCAAATCAAAGAATTCGCCTTCGTGATTGTAATTTATCTCCGCATTTTAATGAATCATGCGAATTAAAAACGCACCTGCTTTCAACGAAGCATACGTAATATTAAAGCTATACTGGTAAAAGCAGGTCAGCTATTTGAAAACGCATCTTTCAAACAAGCATACGTAATAATTAACAATGCAAAATTTGTAAAAGCATCTAAACACATTTTTTACCCGCATATTTCGGAGACATCAAAACTTCCTAACCAAAACAATATCATGTTCTCACATGAGAACAAATAAATCAGCTTTCATTCCAAATTAAACATATAAAAATGTCATTTTCGGCACGTGTCTGCATAAAATGAAACAAATATGAAACACGATATTTTTGGAAAATAAATGGATGAAAAAGTTTTCTATAATATTTTACTATACATATATTAATAATCCAATTAAACAGTTTTATTTAAGGCAAATATGGCTTAACATCTACAAATCATCATTTGTAATATGAGCCCAACATATAATTTCTTAATTTCTTTGGGGGGGAGGGACATAAATCTCTTACCAAATGGTCTAAGTGAAATATATAATTAGTAGATTGAGAGAAAAATGCTGATGAATTACGACTTTTAAATTTTTACATATATCATCAGCTCTGTGAATCATGTTTAACAAAATATTCTAGAGACAATAAGTCCTTAAAATAAAAAAGTGGCACTTCAATGAACTAAATCAATCATCAAAGATGATCGATCTATGAAAATTTCAATATAACTATTCGAAAAAAACTGGCGATTTTAGATCAATTTATCAAGATATCAAAGGGTTACTCTAGATCAGGGTTACTCTAGAATAATTGGTCTAGACTATGAAAATGATGATTGTTCTAAACTTGCAATATTCAAAACTGAATAGATCAGCCATATTTGATTGCTGAAGAAAGAAATATTTATTTATTGATTTAGAAGTTGAAATATTAAAAATACTTTACAGAATATGAATGCATAAGACCAAAGAAATTTAAACCATAATTTTTTGAAATATTTTTATAAACCGAAAAAAATTTAATTATCGAGAGCATTTATATACATCTAAAAAAATTAAAAACTGAATGTTTCATTTATCTGTGAAATGTTTGCTGATTAATTCCCTGACATATTATAAATTATAAAAAAATTATAATGTTTCAATTTCTGTAGTGTACATAAAACTTCAATGTCGGACAATTCTGCTTTCAGTTTTTAGTTTTATTTAAAGACAAGGTTAGATTAAGTAAAGAGGTATTTACATTAATTGAAGTTTCATCATTTCCACTTTAAATTAAAACTGAATTTTAAGAGCTCTGATAGAAAATCAGAGAGAAATGCGGAGTTCAAAGATAAGGGCTGCTACATAATAATATAAGTAAATGATATGACTATCGAAATTTGAAGCTTAAAAATATTTTGCAGAAAAACTTATTAAGAGACCTAGTTACATATAAAAAAATTAATTAAACCTTTTAGTCGCCATTAATATTGGTGAACATGACTGATCACCAAAGGCGGCTGATATTAAAATAAATCTCAAAAAAAATCCCATTATCGAAGATTTTGAAATGTTTGGTTTAGTGACTAATTTAATTTTTTATTACTATTAAAAATCCCTTGTCTGTCAGCAATACAACAATTGTAAAATCAGCAATACATCAACAGCAGCAATGAATAAAATGTAATTTTTCGTCGTTATAAAACATATTTAATTTATTAATACAAACTAAATTATTATGAGGAAAATAAGAGGATTGATTTTTTAGACGATATTTCCTATTTTATCTTGATTAATCTCGGTTTTAGCATTTATCTTGTCTTAAAAATTAAAGGATGATTCCAGTGTATTGAAAAAAACTTCTTTTGTTAATTCTGTATATTAAGATAGAGTCGTTTGAACAGATAAAAAAGAAAAATAAATTTCCTGCTGTAATTTCAAAAGAAGAATAGCTTTAAAGATGATGAAATGCAGAAGAGAGGAAAATTAATAAAAATTTTCAAACCAAAAGCCATTAGTTGAGCTTTAAAGGCCATTGGAATTAGAAATATAAAATAGTTTTTATAATTAAAATTAGAGATATTAAAAAACAGTATAAAATTTCTGCTTATGATGAAGCAATAATTAACCTAATTTAAGCTGACTTTCTCATCATCTATCTTGAAGAAATTAGGAGCTAAAGTATGCTTCAAATGGTTCAGTCACTTTACGCTCGATAACCTATCTACAAACTCAACTACTTTTGCACTATTTAAAATGTGACTTTTGATGTTATTCATGAAATAAAAATTCCCATATCCATCATATTCATAAAATAGCCATTGAAGATTTAGCAGGCCTAAACGATTTATTAAACTACTCATCAAACTTTAAAACGATGGATGGTTAGAAGCTCTATATCCTTTGCTCAATGACATCAATGAGAAAATTTGCGAAAGTCGCGCCAAGATAATAAAATATAGCATTTATATAAAGTATATTCCAAATTTGTTGGAACATTTTTGCTCTCGAAAGATTTTATTCCTTATCAAAGTAAATACTGTTCAGGGATCTATAAAATTAAAGACTTTTATACGGGGAATAAAATAATTGTCCAAATTATCCTGTTAAAATAATATTTTTTTTTCAAAATTTTATACCTACTAATAAATTTTATTTCCTATTGCTGATGCAGGATTTGAGAAATTTTGTGTTTATAACAAGAAAAATACTGAATAGGGCCAAATAAAATATTAGTTTTTATTCCTACATTTTTATTGAAACATATTAATATACATAAATATCAAATGAATAAGGAATTTAATTTATTGCATAATATTTATAAAAGAAACTACTCACTGCCAATTTAAAAATCTCTTACATAGCATATTTTTGAATTATTTCCATTTTCAGCTAAGGGAAATATTCAATTAATAATTCTTTTTAACAAGACAATATTAATCTCAAAAAGCCTATCACATGGGTAATTTAATTCCCTTAAGGATATAATTGCCTTAAATGTTTCCCTTAATGACTTTTACTCCTTTAATTTCCTTAATAACTTTTTACCTTTAATTAACTTAATGAGTTTTATTCCTTTAATTTCCTTAATGCATTGTAATCTTTTAATTCCTTTAATGACTTTTATTCCTTGAATTCCATTAATTACTTTTATTCCTTTAATACCTTAATGCTTTTTATTATTTCAGACTGAGGGTGTTTTGAGAATGAGGTTAGTGACGTCAATAAAAATTCTTAGAAAAAAAATAAAAGAATCCTTAAGATAAAAGTAAAAGTTTTATTATCTGCAAGATAGAAACATTATAACATAGCAAACCTTAACATAGAAAAATGTATTATCTCAAAAAATCGGCCTTTTAATAACGATTTGTCATTGCACTTAAAAAAGCTCTGATTAAAAAAAATAAGTTAATGACTACAACCAATAAAATTCAATGCCATTTCTAGCACGTTATATGAAATGAAATAAATAGGAAATGGGATATCTTTTTAAACAATCAATGCGAGACAAAGTTTTTTTTAATCTTTTGCGATGCTAAAGTAACTAATTCAATAAAACAATTAAAATTAATAAAAATTTCATTTGGGCGAGTACGCGGTGCTTGGCCGTTCAAGAAATGATTTTTTGACATGATATATTGAAATATGCACATAAAATTTCCTTTTAATCTTTATATTCCTTTAATTTCATTAACGACTTTTATTCCTTCAATTTTCTTAATATATTTTAGTATTTATGAGTTTTTTTTTAATTCTTAAGTTTTTTCTTGTTTGTGAAACAACGATTGAAATCTTCTTATAAAATTCTTTAAATCGTTTGCACAATTTTTAAATATCATTTTTCTTGATTGATACACGACATTAGCTTATTTTAAATTAGCTTTTACCCACCACTTCGTACGCCTGAAATTTTGATGTGTATAATTTAGAACTGGCTGTCTTATCACAAAACAACATTTTATAAAATCGTTTCATTATAATGCCGTCGAAAAAAATGTAGCCGAAAAAATACAGTTTGTCTCTAGATTTCTGAAAAATAGTCGAATGCAGCCTGAAGGGCAGAAATAGCGTTTAAAATCGTAAGGTAAAATAAATAAATGCCAAACAAGAAGGTATGCTAAAAAAATGTATTCGAAAATAATATAAATAGACGAAAGGAATACGTAAAGAAGGAAAAAATAAAAGTAAACGAACAGAAACATCGAACTACAGTAACACACACACACACTCACACATTTTAGCGTTAAGTATTGTAGATTATTTATTTAGCAACATTTGCTGTAAATCTGTTGTATTATGCTTAAAATATTTTTTTAAACGTCAAAACGCAGTTCGATCGGATACATTAAAGCTTGTTATTTGAATAAACACAAATTTTTGCTGGTTTTAATGCATTAACTTAAAACATTCATGCAAAAAAAATAAATCATAATGTTAGCTTTTAAAATTATTTGGCAATTAAATTTCGTAGGAAAAAAATAAATTATAAAAATATCAAAAGATTAAAAGCAAACTTTTAAGTTAGTAATATTCCTAAAATAATCCCTTTTTAATTAGAAAAAAAAATGTTTTTTTGCAATTAATCATTGGACATAAATTAAAATTTTAAAACTCAATAAAACAAAATCATAACTGATGAAAGCAGATTTCAAAAATCCGAAAAAGAAGTTAAACACTTCTGAAAAGGTATTATTCATACTTTATTTACTTGAGATAAAAGTTTTTTAAAATATTTAAAACATTATAAAAAATAATTGAAAAGTTACCAACCTCGCAAATATCAAATGGTTTATAGTTACATAACAAAGCTTAGCCCCCACAACTAACCTAAAAACAAATTATTTACGGTTTGTACCTGAAATAAAACAAAATAGCAAACCAATTATTCAAAATAGTCAAAGTAAATGTGTGGATATTCTAAGCCCGTCGGGGATAAGGAAATACGGATTAGAAATTTTTATCTCCCTTTAATATGTTTTATTTTGAAACTTTTCCGTTAGCCCGGTGCAAGCGAAAAACAGTCTAATAACGTAGAACTCCGCAAAATTTCATACTTCGATTTTCAAGCGACAAATAATGTAAAAAATCGATATATATTAATGATAATAATGATAAAATCGACAAATAATGTAAAAATCCACCAAATTTTTTTGATTATTTTTTATTTCACTCTGTTAACTGAAAAGTACTTTCATTTTAATTTAGAGTGAATCCGAAAGATCGATTAATTATCAGTGTTTAATTTTAAATGCATCAAACACTAAGAAAATAAATAGACTCGTTTGAAATAACTGATCGGTAACATGTAAAGCCTTATACATTTGGCGGTGAAAAAATGAAGATTTTTGGCAACAAAGTTAGTTTTTAGTTCTAAAAAAATTAATCACTCAATTAACCGCAGTCATTAATAGACTATGTCTGTTTCTAGACTATAATCTATGTCTGAACTAAATTTCATCCAATTTCATTCAGCCATTCTAGCGTGAATAATTAACATCATCCATCCAAATTTTTACATTTATAATAGTAGTATAGATGCTTGTCGTATCAATTTGAATTAATAATTCTTCTTTTATGAAAACATTTAATTTAAGCTTTTAATAGAAGCTTATGTTTCATTCATGCATAGGTACATTTAATTTAATTTTTATGTAACTAAGTTAGAAACTAAAATACTGATTGTGTTATCTCTCTCTCTCTCTCTCTCTCTCTCTCTCTCTATCTATCTATCT
>JAOUZG010010936.1:2603-13191 GCA_026289955.1 Argiope argentata
GTGGAATCCTGTAACCTATTTAATCAAGAAGGTGTAGTTGTGCGAAAAATATATATGTATTATAGCCGAAAATAAATAGATTTTTATTTCTCTAAGACCTGGCTTGTCTTCGGCCCAACTCACCAGTAGCCCCGGCCAAAACGTTACAAGATGTCTCGATCCCTCGTCTTCCTTACCTTAGATGAAATGATTTTTTTCTGTTGCTTTCGCTTCCTTTTATATTTCCTGTTTCCTATCATAGACTGTATTTGACCAATAGCCTTTCGAGCCAGGTTTTTTCCAGCTTCTTTACTTCTTTTTTTGGCAGCGATTTCGATATCTTCCCCAGAAACAACATCGTTTACCACATTCGTTCCTGTGATGAGAGCTTCTTTGCCAATTGCTTTTCCTCCTTTTACTATAAATGGCAATGCCGATCGAAACCACCGATGAAATATGCCACCTAATCCATACCCTTTTTGAAAAGACACTCCTTCATAATATGGAATTCCAGAGCCTTTGTGATTCAAATAATGTTCTTGGAATTTCGTTGGGCAGCAGGTATACGGCACTTTTGTAATATAACTCATCTTTCGTATCAAAATATTGAAATAATTTCCAACACTAAGAAATCCCACCTATTTATAAGATTTGTCGCATTCGAAAATGCAAAATGATAATCACTTTTCCTCTTTCAAATGGAACCAAAGAACCTGAATTAAGACGAAGTTTCATTTCAATGGTTTGAAAGGACTGTCTGATTACGGGCACATAATGAGGCCGGTCATAATGAGCGCTAATGACATCTCCGTCTTTTCCGGAAATTCTCACAACTCTTAGAAGGGGTGCTTCAACATTTCCTACAACGACAGGCTGAACTATATCACTATACACATAAAATAATGGGAAAGCTGCTTGCGGATCAGCTACGAAAGAACTTTCTTCAACCCCCTCAACAACATGAGGATAGAAACCTAAAAGATCACACAAACCCTCTTGTAAGATAACTTTTGATTTATTTTCGGCTTTTATTTTTACTCGTTTGTTGTTAGCATTGAATTTAAAACTGATTTTACCTTCGTGTGAAGGTAGTGTCATTGCTTTTAAAACGTCTGAAACGGTTTCATAGGAACCTGGCGGAATTTTTCTGGTAATTAATTTTCCGTCTCCTAAATCAAAGCCGAATATATTGTTCTTCTCGTTTATGTTATACCATGTATGGGGGTAAATTATTTCGGCTAATCCAACTTCCCATTTTCCTTCTATTGATATCGGTATAGGGAGCTGATTTACAAAACTTGAAATTTTATTATTGGGAAAATAATGTAAGGAGCTGTCAGAAGAAAGCGTCAAATAGAATGACATTTTGTTTTACAGTGAATAGATTTTTTCTTAACGAATCTCCCTATTTATAGCATTTTCACTTCACTCACCCACGAATTGAATTCTTCTGGATATCCCAAAAATTTTACAAAATATTCCATTTTTCCATTTTTACTTCTTTTCTTAATCACTTTTTCTACAGGATAATAGCCGGAATCTTTAACCTTTTGCATTTCTCTTTCGTAAAATTTACCTTCTATAACATTATTGTTAAAATCCTTCAATTTAAAAACAATCGGTATTCTTGAAAGAATCTTGTAAATAGTAAATATTTCTCTAGACCAATTATTTTCATATCCTTTTTCAAATTTGCCTTTCCACTTACTGATACGAACCGTATCGCCTACTTTAAAAGAAGGCTTTTCTGATTTTTGTTCGGAAAGATTGCCATATAAATTTTGCCAAACTTCGGCTTGGTTATCAATATTTACTGAAGATGGCTCCATTTTGATACTTCGGTGCCACGTATTATTATAACTAGATATTAATTTTTGAATCACGTCTATGTACTTTTGAGTGTTAAATTCTGTAAAATATTTCGTCAATTTTGACATTAGAGTTTTATGAAAGCGTTCCACTACGCTAGCTTTAGTTTCATTATTTGTCGTAAAAAAGTGTACATTCATTTTTTAAAAATAATTTTGGACTAATCTGTTTTTGAATTCTGTTCCTTTATCCGTTTGTAGTAATTGAGGAGTGCGTTCTTTGAATATTTTCTGAAAGCCATTTAAAATACTCTCACCTGTTTTATCTTTCAAAGGGATTGCCCAAGCATATTTTGAAAACACGTCTATACATGTCAACAAATATTTATATCCTTTATTAGATTTACTTAGAGAATGCATGTCTAACAAATCAGCCTGAAACTGTTCATCTATTCCACCTACTATCACTCGATTCCTTTTAAAGTTTCGTCTTGCTGTCCTATGTAGAGTGTAAGACTCTTTAGCCTTTAACCATTTTTTAATTTGTTTAGACTTAAAACTGTTTCCTAAAAATCTTCGCAAAGCATTTAAGCCCGCGAAACTTGCTGGAAGCTCAGGATTTTTATATAACTTTTCAAGTGAGTTTCCTGCCATTTTTTTAGTTCATTAAAAAACAAATAAAAATTTTTAAAGTTCTTCTCTCACATATACAAATAACCAATGAGATAACATAAGATTCACAAATGCCTTTATATACTTTTGCATAAAAAATATAAATAAAAAATAAAGAATAAGATAAAAAACTGAAACAAATTAAAGGAAATAAATAAATTTTATTACAAGACTTTAAAACTCAAAACATGAAGATACATCCACAGTTTCATTTAAATACAACTCTTCGATTTTCGAAAAGAATTTTACAAAATTCATTTCAGTAAATAATTCATGCTGAAACCATTGCAAATAAGGCCTTTTAATGTTCAGTTTTAAGAACTTAGCAGCTAACACATTCCATTCAACATTATACAATGCTTTTTCAAAATAAGCATCAAAATTCTGTTTTTTTACTAAATGACACACAGTCATGAGCGTCCATATTAAATAGGAACCCATGCTTACAATCTATACATTCAGATTTTGAAAGCACAGATATATTTTGTGAAATACAGTCCAACAAAAATTTATATAAAGAAATTACCAGTTCATCATAACCTTGTGGCGTATCAGCATCCCAGTCATCTAATTTTTCGTCATATGGATATTTCCGAATTTCCAAAAGGACACGTTCTTTGAGTGTGTATGCTATGAGACTCGATTTAATACAATCGAAAATTCGGTTCTGAGAATCCAATAAATGTTCAAATTGAGCTCCTCTGATGATTACTCTTTCTGGCACCAGATGAAATGAATTATCCTTTCTCTGAAAAAGTCTCTGTAGACTAACACACATTTGAGAGTTGACACTGTGATTGAAAATACACACATCTTTTTTCACAACATCAACAGCATCGGGATCCAAAAATGCAGGAAAGGTGCGAAGTTTAGACAGAAGAGAACTCCATACATCGGGCTTCAAAGACACTCCTTCTTTCGTAGGACGAAGGAAGCCATTGTCATCCGTTACGTAAACTCGAATGTGAACACGGGTTTCCTTATGAAATTCATTCACCACAACAAAACAAGCCGTCACCGAGATGAACCATATGTTTGGGTAAAGTATCCAAAGTTATTTTTTCGTCCACACGCTCGTTAAAACATAATTTTTTATTCATTTTATCTTGCTGGTCACTCTTGCGTTTTGAATTTTCTTCAGTTTTAGACGCATACATCTTAGAGAAAAATCAGATCGGTTCAACAACTGAAAGAAAGTCTCACACCACCTTTTAGAAGCAAGCTCCAAAATGAAATGACCTTCTTCAAGAAAAGATTGGGAGGAGTTTCAAGATATTCAAACTGCTGTATTCATTTCAGTTCTCTATATCAGCCAATCAGAATATTAGAAAATGTCAGCAAGTTGAAAATAAACAACTCAACCCCGTTTCGAAAGCCGATAATCGTCTCAACTCTCCTTGACGTCATGCCACCTGCCCATTCGTGCACAAACATGATCACATACCTGTTGCCATTAAGAAACGTCTATGTTCCCAAATATGACGTCACAAACTTCTCTTCCTCTGAATTAGTAGCTTCATTTCAATTCGACAGCAACAAACAACTCATCTCTAAGTCTTTTTTAAACAACACATCTTTTAATTTTTTAAAGACTTGTTCTGAAATTTGTTGCATTTTTCACCAATAGATGGCATCACATGAAATACATGATGTAATATTCAAATAGATTATATTTCCTTCCCTAATCGTATCCCCAACTGGTCTAGTGGTCAGAGCACGTGGAGGACTAGAAATAATACAACTCAACAAGACAGTTCTAAAACCCCCTCAAATCCAAGATGACGTCATTTAGGAGAAGGAGAGTATCAACTCAACTCGAGGAGATGAAGTAGAAGGGAAACAACTCAACTGAAGGGGGGAAGGGAAGGTGGGGGAAAGCAGGAAGGAGACAACTCAACTAAAGAGGGAGTAGCAGGAGGGAAACAACTCAACGGAAGAGGGGGGTAGAAAAGGGGGAAGAGAAAGGAGGGAAACAACTCAACCCAAGAGGGGATGGAAATGGGGGGAGTAGCAGGAGGGGAGCAACTCAACCCAGGTGGGGTGGAAATGGGGGAAAGCAGCAGGAGGGGAACAACTCAACCCAAGAGGAGGTGGAAATGGGGGAAAGCAGCAGAATGGAACAACTCAACTCTGTCACCTATATACCCCCGCTTACTACTTACAGTCCTAAGATATTTCTTCAAACTCTGAAAGCTAAATTGATATCTGATAGTAAGCAGAAAATTGTCAGGTTACTTTTTAATTCTGCATCGCATAAATCTTATATTTTGAGAAGCGTAGTTGAAGAAATGAGTCATACACCTCTTCACTGTGAAAAAATGGCACATTCCCCCTTCGGCGGGGTTATCACTAACGATTTCAAGCATAACTGTTATAAAATAAAATTGAAAAAATTGTATGACAATATTAGTCGTAATTTTGAAGTTCTGGATGAAACTACCATTTGTGACAGTATAAGACCGGTTTTTAAAGGTCCCTGGATAGATGAATTAGAAGAAAATGAGATTCATCTAACTGACATTAGCGATACCTGTGAAGTCATTGATATTCTAATAGGAGCTAAAGTTATCGGGAGAATGTTAACTGGCAAAAGAAAAGTTTTGTCTTCAGGTCTTGTAGCTGTAGAAACTTTCTTAGGATGGACCTGAATGGGTAAGGTACCACGGGAAAACGTTTCGGAAGAAAATATGGCGATAACTGTGCTTATCTTATTTGTAAATGAAGCTGAAATCTCAAATTTATGGAAATCAGATTTAATAGGAATTAATGATCCTGTTGAGAAAAAATCTAAAAACGAGATTGATCTTCAAACTATGGAAACAGTAACAATTAATAAAGATGGTTGATGTGAGGTTTGTTTGCCGTGGTGTGATGGCATGTCACCTTTGCCCGACAACTTGAATTTAGCGAAGAAAAGGCTCGACTCACTACAGCAAAACTTTTAGCTATGAATATGTATGAGAAGTATGTTGATATTCTTCTAAATCGGTTAGATGAAGACATAACAAAGGAAGTGCCGACGAACGAAATGAACTCTTATGGTAATTATTTACCTCATCGTGAAGTGATAGAACTAAGTAGCAGCACTGCTCCAATTTGTCCAGCATTTGACGCTTCTGCTAAATTAGCAAATTATCCATCTTTGAATGTGGTCCTAATCTTATAGAGCTTATACCAGATATTCTTCTTCGATTCCGAGAAAGAAAGTTTGGCGTTATTGCTGACATTAGGAAAGCTTTTCTGCAAATAAATATTTGTAATGAAGATAGAGATTTCCTACGGTTCTTGTGGTGGGAAAATAGGGAAGAAAAGAAATTACGAGTTTTTCGCCAAACAAGTGTTGTTTTTGGAGTAAAATATAATCCTTTCCTTCTAGCTTCAGTAATTGAATTCCATATTCAAAAATGTGAAGGATTTGAAAAATCTTTTAAGAAAAGACTTTTAGAGGGTTTCTACATTGACAATGTCGTTACTAGTATTGAAACTAAAGACCAATTAGATCAGTTCATCAACAGCTCTAAAATCTTGGTAGCTAAAGGTGGTTTTGATCTTAGAGAATGTGAATGGTCTGGCGACTGTAAAACTAATTCGAAGAAAGAAACTCAAGTAGTAGGTCTTATTTGGAATAAGGAATTGTACACATTGAAAATTAACCTGAAATGGTTGGATGACATTAATATGGAAAAAGCAACTAAGAGGAATATGTTATCTACAGTACAAAACGTTTTGGATCTTTTTGGATTCACAGCACTAATGATGCTCTGGCCAAAAATAATGCTACAAGCATGGAAAATAGGTACAAGTTGGGATGAAGAAATAATTAGTGAACTTCGTAAATGATTGGAACGAAGAAGAGATTGAAAAGAAAAAGCCTAAGATGACATACACTGAAGTGAAAAAGTCATGGGATGACTGTTAATGTCGTGTCGGTCCTCCTTTTACCCGGCGAAGTGCAACAACTCGACGTGTCATGGAGTCCACAAGTCGTTGGAAGTCTTCTGCAGGAATATTGAGCCATGCTGTCTGTATAGACGTCCATAATTGTGAAAGTGTGGATGGTGCAGGAGTTTGGGCACGAACGGACCTTTCGATGATGTCCCATAAATGCTCGATGGGATTCATATCGGGCGATCTAGGTGGCTAGATCATGCGCTGGAATTGTCCGGAATGTTCTTCAAACCAATCGCAAACAGTTCTGGCCCGGTGACATGGCGCATTGTCATCCATAAAAATCCCATCGTTGTGTGGGTACGTGAAGTCCATGAAAGGCTGCAAGTGATCTGCAAGCAGCTGAACATAAACATTTCCAGCCAATGATCGGTTCAGTTGCACCTGAGGACCGAGTCCATGCCATGTAAAAACAGCCCACACCATTATGCAGCCCCTACCAACCTGAACAGTGCCTTGCTGACAGTTTGGGTCCATGGCTTCGTGGGGTCTGCGCCACACTCGAACTCTACCATCAGCTCGTGACAACTGAAATCGTGACTCATCTGACCACTCCACGGTTTTCCACTGGTCTAGGGACCTGTCGATATGCTCACGAGCCCAGGAAAGTCGCTTCTGGCGATGTCGTGCTGTCAGTAAAGGCACTCGAGTCGGTCTTCTGCTGTCATAGCCCAAGGAAGACAAATTTCGCCGCACAGTCCTATCAGACACATCCCTCGTACGTCCCACATTGATTCCTGCAGTTATTTGACAAAGTGTTGCGTGTCTATTAACATTCACAATTCTACACAGACGTCGATGGTCTCGGTCGTTAAGTGCAGGTGGTCGCCCACTGCGCTGTCCATGATGGGATGGGATGCCTGAAATTTCATACTCTTGGCACACTCTTGATACTGTGGATCTCGCAATGTTGAATTCACTAACGATATCCGCAATGGAATGACCCATGCGTCTAGCTCCAACTAACATTCCACGTTCAAAGTCTGTTAATTCTCATTGTGCCGCCATAAATCACGAAACACCTGTTCACATGAATAACTTGAACACAAATGAAAGCTCTGGAAAACGAACTGCGCATTTATACTTTCTCGCTGTGATACTACTGGCATCTGTATATTTGCATATTGCTATCCAATGACTTTTGTCACTTCAGTGTATATTATCAAATAATGAAGATATTGTAATGGTGCAAACTGATACTATAGATAATCCTATAACTATGATAGAATTGTTCGTCTTGTTGCATATTCTTGGCGTTTCAAGAATAACTGCAAAAATAAAACTGAAAGAAAGCATGGTGAGTTAACATCTACAGAATTTCAGGAAGCAGAAATGAAGGTTTTATTTATGATACAGAATCCAGAAGAAGATTAAAAACCTTACAAGTATTTAAAGACAATCTAGGCGTCATCTGAGTAAAAATTAAAATTATTTATCGCAAGGTTAGCGAAGATTTTCCTAGACTTATTGTTCTTCCACCGAAGCTTGAGGTGGTAAAACGGTTAATCTATAACGCTCACGTTAAGAACTTTCATGCAGGATCCAAAATGGAAGAAAAGCAGTGAAACATGTGATATCCAACTGTACTACGTGTAAAAGATATAGTTCAAAGAACATAGAAGTTATAAGTTCTCCCCTTCCAGAGAAAAGAGGGAAAGATGCTGCGGTATTTCGGACAACTGGAGTTGACATGGCTGGGCCCTTATTTCTTAAAGAAGACAGGAAAAGCTGGATTTTAATTTTTACTTCTGCAGTGCGTAGAGCAGTTCATTTCGAGCTTGTTACTGCTGCATCGACCGATGCTTTTTTAATGGCTTTTAGAAGATTTGTTTCACGCAGAGGAAGGTGCATGACGATATACTGCGATAATGGTTCCAATTTTTTTGGTGAAGCTAACTATTTAAAACAACTGGATTGGAGCCATATCCAAAAATATGGAGCAATAAATTATACTGAATGGAAGATTAATCCTCCATCTGCTGTCTGGCGGGGCGGATGGTGGGAGAGATTAATTAAAATTTTAAAAGATCTTTTGAAAAAAAGTATTGGGACAGGCACGTCTTAATTATGAAGAAATTATAACAGTTTTGGCAGATTGCGAGCGGGTAATCAATTCTGGACCTCTAACTTACATTTGTGAAGAGGAAGCTATAAAGCCGATTCCCCCCCCCCCGATGCTCTTGAATGCAATCTTCCCGACATAGATGCTGAAGAGGCGAGTGAGAGACTGAAGTACAGGCGAGCAGTTCTAAAAGACCTCGGAAACAGATTTGGATCGGAGTATCTAGGTGGTCTCATTCAACGAAGAAATAAGAAATCAAAAAATGCGCAGTTGATGTAGGTGATATTGTTATGGAGAGAGCTGACAATAAAAAAAGAATTGTTTAGTCTTCAGGTCGTATAGCTGAAGTCATCCCGGGTAAAGATGGAAATGCACGACTTGTTAGAGTGCAAATTTCACATCAGAATCTCCTACGTCCAATTCAAAGAATATATCCTTTGGAATCAACATTTGCTGATGACTTGTCTGCTTTGATGATGCCCGATAATTTGAAAACGACAAATAACATCTCCAAAACTTGGGACAATACTTCTGTCAACGAGGTGACATTTAGTAGAGCCGGGAGAAAAATTAAAGTTGCAGATAAACTTAACTTATGATTAACTTTGTTTAAATGAACATTTCCAAATTTATTTTCATTTTTTATACTTAAATTTAATTGAAAAATTTGTGCAACGTTGCCATGAATTGAATCTCTTAATTGTGTTTAACTAATAATGTTATGTTTTGATTATTCTTTATAATCAAAAGGTGGGAGGGTATTGAAAACGTAATAATATTTTTATTTATTTATTTCAGAATGGCAACGTTTTTTAAGTAATATTTTTTAGCTGTCTCGTTTTACAGATGGCGACATGTAGTTCAATCACAAGATGAAATAAATCGAGTTGAATGTTTTTCCCCTTGTGATATTGTTTTTTTAATGCAGAAAGCGAAAGAAAACGGTGTTTTTTTTAGGCGGCTTTAATAGACCTCATCCCTCAAAATAGATGGAGGTATGTGCAGCCAAGGAAAATCCAGCAGATGCAGGATCCTGTGGCTTGCCTCCCAAGGATCTGCCAGAGGGTCGCCTAGGGTGGGAAGGCCCTACTTTCCTGTCATCATCAGAGGCTGATTGGCCAAAACAACCAGAATTCAAAAGCAATGATTCTGCTTTTAAAGGAAGAAAAAAAAGCTGCCTGTGTATTTGCTGCAATTTTGAAAAAAGACTTAATAGATTTATTAATTGAAAAATATTCGCCATTTAATAATTAATGCACTATGTTTTTGTATTAGATTTTTAAATAATTGTAAAACTGGTAAAATTAACAAGAATTCTACACGCATAATTGTAACTTTAACTATAAAGATAAGAATTTTTGCTTGTAATATATGTTCGAAATATATATTTCGATGCTGAAATTAATTGTATAAAGTCAAACCAATCAATGCCAAAGAAAAGTCCATTATCAACGCTTTGTTCATTCATTGATTAGGACAGGTTGCTCAAAATAAAAGGGCGTCTTCAAAATGCTTTCTTTGTAGTACAATGCAAAATATCCTATTACATTATCTAGCCAGCATAAATTAAGTATTCTAATTGTGCAGCATTTTCATATTTTAAATTTGCATGCATGTGATAATTTGTTAATAAATATAATACGCCGAACGTTTTGGATATTAAATGTTAAAAGAATAGTCACAAAATGTGTATTAAATTGTGTTATATGTTGTAGATTTAGAAGTAATATGTCAAAACCAAAAACGGGAGATCTTCCTGAGGGACTCTCAATAGACCGACTAACAATTTCTATAACCGGGAGACAAAGCAACGAAAGATTATACTGCTGTATTTGTACGCTTTTCTGAGAAGGTCTCACATTGAGAATTAGTAGCCGATTCCTTTATCGCCGCACTGAAGCGGTTTTTCTCAAGAAGGAGCATGCCTAAACATATTCCCTCGGATGGTGGAACTAATTTTTTAGTTGAGTTAAAAGGAAGTTCCCAGATTTATCTTGAATTAATCGGGATCAAAAGGTTTCCTGTTTTCTTTCTCAACAGGAAATTGAATGGCACACCATCCCTCCTCTGAGTCCGCATTTTGGTGCACTCTGTAAAAAATCTGTAAATCTGTAAAATC
>JAOUZG010010941.1:0-13270 GCA_026289955.1 Argiope argentata
ATATATTTCAAAAAATTATGGTTTAAATTCCTTTGGTCTTATAGATTCATATTTGTAAAATATTCTTAATATTTCAACTTCTAAATAAATAAATAAGCATTTCTATCTTCTTCAAATCTGGCTGATTTATTCAGTTCTGAATATTGCAAGTTTAGAACAACCATCATTTTCATAATCTAGACGAATTATTCTAGAGTAAATCTGATTGACTTCTTTGATATCTTGATAAAGTGATCTAAAATCGCCAGTTTTTATCGAATAGTTATATTGAAATTTTCTTAGATCGATCAAATATTTTGTTAAACATGATTCACAGAGCAGATGATGTATGTAAAAATTTAATTCATCAGCATTTTTTCCCTAAATCTATAATTATATATTTCACTTGGACCAATTGCTAAGAGATTATTTCTATCTCTCCCCAAAAAATTTAGAAATTAGATGTTGGGCTCCGATTACAGAAGATGCTTTGTATATGTTAAGCCATATTTGCCTTTAAGAAAACTGTTTAATTGGATTAGTAATATATGCATAGTAAAATATCATAGAAAACGTTTCCATCTATTTATTTTCCAAAAATATCATGTTTCATTTTATACAGACACGTGCCGAAAATGACATTTTTATATGTTAAATTTGGAATGATAGTTTATTTATTTTTTCTCATTTGAGAACATGATATTGTTTTGGTTAGAAAGTTTTGATGTCTCCGAAATATGAGGGTAAAAATAGTTTTATATGCTTTTACAAATTTTGCATTGTTAATCATTACGTATGCTTGTTTGAAAGAAGATGCGTTTTCAAATAGCTGACTTACTTTTACCAGTATAGCTTTAATATTACATATGCTTCGTTGAAAGCCGTTGCGTTTTTATTTCGCAGGACTCATTAAAATGCGGAGATAAATTACAATCACGAATGCGAATTCTTTGATTTGCACAAAATATCTTCTTCACATAAGTAAAAGTAACAATTCAAAACATGTCTTATGGTTTTAAAAATTAAAAAAAGATGCAAAAATATTTTACTACAACTGATTATCAATTGTTTTTTGTTCGTCGTTTCTTTGAAATGACGTCATTTTCAAAGTTCGTTTAAGATTTCTTGCTTTTAAATAATTAATCTCGCTCTCAGAAGATTATCGTTTGGTGCTTTTCTAAAAATTCTTTTTCAGTTTTAGATGTCGCACTTCTGTAATATATTTTTACTTTGTATTTTTATTTATAATTCTTTAATTGATTTAATAATTTTGATATCGCAAACGATCAAGAAAAGTTTTCTCTTGTATTTATTGTTTATAAAATATCACATTTCCTATTTATTTCATTTCATATAATCACGTGATGAAAATTATATTTTTTTTGTTTTATTTTTGGTAGTAATTAACTTATTTTTAATCAGAACTTCTGAAAAAGTGATGGCATCATTTTATTAAAAGCTGATTTATTTGAGATCCTCGAGATAATAAAATTTTGTTTTTATTTTATTTTATGCGAAATAAATTGTTGGGAAAAAATACGATTAAATTAAATGTTTAAAAATTCATTAAAAATAGAGTTTTAATTTATAGATCAAAACATTAGTATCATTGAAAAGCTAATTTTTTAAACTTAAACTTGATGCAAAAATCAATTTTGTGCTGTAATATTTTCGGAAGTTATAGCGAAAAAACTTGGCTTATTTTTAAATTAATTAAAATGTTAATTAAAAATTCAAAAAAAGGGCTCCGAGGTGCACATTGCCGGCACCCCAGGTATACATATACCAAATTTGGTACCTGTAGGTCGAATGGTCTGGCCTGTAGAGCGCCAACAGACATACACACACACATTGTGCTTTATTATAAGTAAAGATTATCTTATGCGGTATTATAACTTCTATTTTTTCATTCATCTTGAAAACAAAGCACGTTTTAAATAAAAATATTCTTTTCTAGCTATCAATAGTAGAGGAGGAGAAGCTTTTCCGTTAGCCGGGCTTAAGTGAAAAATTGCCAAATAAGGTAGAATCACGTCAAATTTATAACAGAATTTAAAGCGAAAAATCACCAAATAATGTAGAAATATGCAGAATATATTTGACAATTTTTCGTTGACGCTCGGCAATACCGCGAAAGAATTCATTTCTACCTTAAAATAATAGGAGAGAAGGTACTTTTCCGTTAACCGGGCGTCAGTGAAAAATTGCCAAATAATGTAGAGTTCCGCCACATTTCTTACATGGATTTTAAGTCTAAAATTCCCTCAATTAAGTAGAATTGCGCAAAAATTCTTTGGCGATTTTTCGCTGACGCTTGGCAAAATAGCGATAGAATTTTTGATGAGATAATGAAAACGGTTTGAATTTCAAGACAACAACATAATATAATCTTGAGAAATATACAAATAAAATCAAATTACCGAACTTTAAGAAAACTTTGTACAACCATTAAATTCATATCATTAAAAAGATCTTTTTTAAAAAATTGAAAACTGTGTAAAATTTAGTTTTGTGTACTGTATGGATTTAGAAGTTAAAGAGGTAAAACTCCAAAATGTAACTCAATTATTAATCAATTAAAATTTCAAAAATCGATTCAGAGGTGCTAATTACTATTTTCCAAGGTATATAAGTTCCACATTTGGGAGTAAAAGGGCAAATAGCTTCGCCTGTAGAGCGCCAACATTCGTATATACATAAAATTTCTTCTTTTTTAGTTGTAGAAACAGAGATAAACATAAAAAGTATTGTGGGACATAGTAAATGTTCATAGGCTATGTATACCGTCTGTTTGTTTGTTTAGGGTTTTATGGTGTAAGAGCCTTGATTTTGACCATACTGCGTCAAACAATGGGTAAAATTATATCATTTTAAATTAATTAAGATTAAATAAATAGATTACAAGTAATCAAGATTAAATAAATGGATTATAAGCAATCAAGATTAAATAAATGGTTTATAAGTAATCAAGATTCATATAAATGGATTATAAGTAATCAAGATTCATATAAATGAATTATAAGTAATCGCGATTAAATAAATGTATTATAAGCAATCAAGATTAAATAAATGGATGATAAGTAATCAAGATTCAACTAAATGGATTATAAGTAATCAAGATTCAAATAAAAGGATAAAACTTTATGGACTTTAAAAATGGTATGGTGTCTGAGAACTACAAGAAGCGTGTTAAAAAATCTTTGAAACCAATTTATGTGACAAGCTATTGTAACTAGATGCTGAAACTGTAATACATCCTGAAAAATACCCGAAATTTAAAATGTGATTGAAATTAAACAAAATATTTTGCTATAATAAAAAGAAGTGCTGTCATTCGATATATAACTCTAAAACTACAAAGTATCTCGTTTAAATAATATGTTAACTCAAACATACATCTCAAATATCCAAAGTAAGAATTTTTAACATGTCAGAACATGATGTTATTTTGGGAAATGAGGTTTGTGGTGTCAACAAAAATCCGTAAGTGAAAAATTGAAATTTTATTATCTGCAGAAGCTTTTCAAAAATCAGCTTTTAATAACACATTGCCATCGCATTTATAAAAGCTCTGATTAAAAAAATTAGTTAAATACTGCAGCAAATAAAATGAAGTAAAATGTCATTTTGAGTACGTGATTATCTGAAATGAAATAAATACGAAATGGGAGATTTTTTTAAACAATAGATGCGAGACAATTTTTGGGGTCGTTTGCAATGCTAAAATGACTCATTCAACGAAAAGATGAAAATGAATAAAAATATAATTTAACTCGCACGAGCACGTGGTGCTTGGTTGTTCAAGAAATGATGTTCTGACATGATACATTGAAATATGTATAGTAGATTTCAATTTAATCTCGGTATTTTAAATTCTGCTATTAAAAGTATTTCAGGTATTTATCATTATAACATATGATGAACTAATTATTTTTTCTGCATATTATAGCAAATTTAACATCAATGCAAAACACATTTTATTAATTTTTAACTCCCCCTTCTTTCACGTTGAAATTTCTAGAGAAACAAAAACGTAGAACACTGCCTATAACAACACAAAAATGTCAAAATACTTATTAAAATTTTACTCGAAAATTAAAACTCATTTTTTATCGTCAAATATGTTTAAATACAGAAGATACTAATATATATATTTTTCATTTCCTGAAATTTTATCATAAATAATTAAAGTAGAAAATTTGATTTACCATACAAAACATCAACAGAAATGGATATAATCTATAAATTAAATCCTCAAAGATCAAATACATCAAAAACAAAAATATAACTGCAGTAAGAGTTAAAAAGAGGGATATTTCAAAATGAATATACTGTAAACTTGAGATTTATGTATATGCAGTCACTTTACCAAATTTCGTAGTCAGAAATAATTTATAGTTTATAGAAGAATTTTTAAAAGCAACTTACATAATTACTTAGAAGTAAAATACGTTTCTTCTCCACATTTATCTATAGAAAAAATAATTCAAACTACTATGCCATAAAATGCACGTATATTTTTCATAAATTATAGCTCTACTTCAACAATAGTAAATTCAATTTTATGAGCAAAAACGATATTAAACTCTTTCTTTACAAACAGATTTTTATCATAGCTTTTAAGAAGATCAAGAGAAATAAAATGCTAGTTGTCAAATACATAACATTTCCATTCAAATCTTTACTCTCTGATGTAGAAATAAAATTTCAAAACAAGTTGCAATAAGAAGAAAAATTAGTATCAAAGCATGTACGTTTAGACTGTTGCCTAATATTTAAAAAGTAATTTATTTCATGTTTTAGAAACATTTTCGGACTATTTTAATGGCAAATTTTAGAAAGATGAAAGCCGATTTTTGGGAAACTTTTAAAATATTATATTTTAAGGACGCTACAGGAAAACTCCGAACTCGCTACAAAATCGATTTCGGTCATGGCTAAACTACTACGAAACTCAACAAAATTGGTGTTTTAAATCGATTTGGTCTTTCTTTGACTGAATTTTTTAAAATCAATCCCGCCTGCTTCTAATGGCGTATTTTATAGCACTTTCTTACCTCACTGGTTGGTTGGTAAAGAGTGTAGAACCAAAAATAAAGAAATAGTTTCTTTATTATGATGTCAGAAAAGGATGTTATTTTGGAAATGAGGTTGACAAAAAAACGTAGGCGAAAAATTGATATTTTATTATCTGAACGAGCATCTCAAAAAAAATCAGCTTTTAATAACGCGTTGCCATCACATTTGCAGAAGCTCTGATTTTTAAAAAATAGGTTAATGACTACAGCAAATTAAATCTAGAAAACTGCCATTTTTAGCACGTGATTATGTGAAAATAAATAAATAGGAAAATGTTATGTTTTTTTCAAACAATCAATGCGAGACAAAGTGGTTTTGATCCTTTGCAATACTAAAGTGACTCATTCGATGAAATAATAAAAAAGAATAAAAATATAATTTAATTAGCACGCGCACGTGGTGCTTGGCCGTTCAATATATGATGTTCTGACATGATATATTGAAATTTGCATAGCAGATTTTATTTTAACCTTATATTAAATTAACTTTGCCTCATTTTAAGACTGGCTATTGAATGCTAGCAAAATTTGCATAATATATTATTTTCACATCCATATTATTTTATAATTTTAAAGACTGATGATTGGGTAAAATTGATATAATTTCCTTACTCGGTCGGAGATGTGGAGTCAGACTGACTCCACTATTTTTCTTTTTTTTTAATCTTTTGTAAACAACACTGTAATTTATTTTGGGATCACAATCCATTTTGTAAATTGTGTAGTAACAAAAAATATTAAAATTAAAGATGTTAAAGGTTAGAAAGAGATATACAATATATCTCTTTCCAACATTTAACATCTTTATACAATACGTATACAATGCGCCTATACAATGCGTATTTACTTCGATTAGATATTATGGAATTATACTAATGTTAATAACTGTTAGAATTTAACAAGTAAAAATTAAGAATCCTATATTTTGAAATATTTTTAAGCCTTTTTAGCCCTGAATTTTTAAAATGCGGAATAAAAAAAATGGTGGAAATTAGCGATAAAGGTCGCCAAGAGAACATATACATTTAATTTCATCTCATTTTAACCACAGGTATAGAAATCAGGAAATCTTGGAAAATGTCACCATTTGAAAAAAATGAAAAGAAAGGTTTGAAAAGAAATGAAAATTAAAAAAGATTACAATGAAATCTGCTATGCATTCAATTCCTACTCATGTCAGAATATCATTTCTTGAACGGCAAATCATTGAAAACGTTTCACTTAATTGAACAATCTAATCTACTTTTAAAAAGATTTTTATAAATGTTTGAAGAAAACATCTCAACAAAAAATGGCAGATTTGGAAAAAGTATGGAATAATCAAATAATTTCTACTACTTTAAAAATGATTTTTATTTAAGTTTGAAGAAAGTTTTCACAAAGTTAAAAAAGGTGAAATAAATCATTTTCAACCAAAAGCGATAAATAGAAGTCTTTACTTCGACAATTCAGAAAGCAGAAATTTAAAATTTTTCCTTGCCCACACATTTTTGTTGACGCCAATATCCTAATCCCATTGAACCCTCATTCAAGCACCACGTGCTCGTGCAAGTTAAAATTATATTTTTATTCATTTTAATCGCTTCATCGAATGAGTCACTTTAGTATTGCAAACGATCCAAAAAAACTTTGTCCCGCCTTTATTGTTTAAAAAATAATACATTTCCTATTTATTTCATTTCATATAATCATGCACTCAAAATGACGTTTTTCTAGGTTTTATTTGCGGTAAGTCATTCACTTATTTTTTTTAATCAGAGCTTTTGTAATCGTAATGGCAACGAGTTATTAAAAGCTCATTTTTTTGAGACATTCGTCAGATAATAAATTTTTTATTTTTAGCCTACGGATTTTTGTTGACGCCACAAAACCTCATGCCAAAAACAACATCATGTTCTGACAGGGTAATAATAATTTTGAATTTATTTCATTTGCAGGAAAAAATATACAATCCAAATAAAATCGTACAGTAAAATAGATTTTTCTAATTTGAATTTTGTGCAATATATTATTCATCAATCTTCTCTTAAAAAATCTTCTCTTAACTTTTAATTAATATAAATTCTAATTAAAACTAAACAAAAAATCGCTCCAAATTCCAGGTTGCCCATTTTCAGGGACACATAATCGACGCATTTTCTAGTTATAGATAAATTGGTCTGTCCTACAGAATAATAATACTGTAAAAAGATTCTAGAATTATTCTAGAATCTTTTTATAGTATTATTATTCTGTAGGACAACTGTAAAAAGATTCTAGAATTATTCAGATAAAATCAACAAGAAAAATTTTACTTTATCATTAAATTTTAAATGACAATATTTGGGGAAAATATTTGTAAAAATTTATAGAATATTTAAAAGATGCGAACATAATAATGATTTCTGAACTAGGTTAACATAATGTGCTGATATTTATAAGTAAGCATTAATTACACCTTTTATAATAGGTTACAAAACTGGTCCCAGATTGACGTGTGCCTATCAATAAACTTTATATACATTAAAAATTAACTAATTAATTCTGTTTTGTCCCAAATCAATTTATATTATTTATCTCTATGTTGCTTATTATTACATTTTTATGATGAAAAAAAAAATTGAGTAATTAATTGGAAATAAACCTCGGATTTGAAATGAATCTTTTTCAATCTAATTAAGGTTTTTTAGCGAAATGGATTGATAAAAACAATTGCCTGGAGATCAAAATAATTATCCTTAAAGATATTTTATTTTGATAAAATTATTAAATCTACTCTAAATCCCTTGCGCATGAAGATAAAAAGGATTTTATACATATATTTTTTCATCTTACGGGTTAGGTGGATAATAAAAAATTATTTTTCTTCCTTTCAGCAAATTACAGAAGTTGAGTGTTAACAAAAAGTAATTTCTCTTACTTCCATTAGTGTTTCTAGCCCTTTTCTTTCCATTAAGGACTTGTTATTTGTCCTGCTTACTCTCGTGTGAAGAATAAAGCTTATTAGGATATATCCTTATTAAAGCTAAATGTATTCTCTAGAGTTAAGTTGGATTAAGGAATGTGAAATAAGAAAGAGAAATTTTTATCAATTAACATCCATTTAGTATTCTAAAAAATATCTGAAAGTGAAGTAAAAAAAAGTAAATTGTGTTAAAAGTAAAGTTAATAATTAATGAAATAAAAAAGTTAAAGGGATTATTAGCTTCTTATTAGAATTTATTCTCTAAATTATATTAATATTTAGATACTGCTTTCTGTTTAAAACTTTCAATGCTACCAACGAGAAATCTCGTCTTTCAGGTACTTCCAATTACAAATTTCTGTGGGCTAAAATTTGTCTTACATGCAAGTTTTAAAAATAAATTTAAAAAAATAAAGATATTCTTCAGATATGAATTAGAACACTCGACCTATTTACACTGGCATAAGGGACAAATTTTAGCCAATATAAACCTGTAAAGGGACGAGATATCTCGTCGCTAGCGTTGAAAATGTTAAATCAATGGCATGATGATAAGTCACCAGACTCTCCACCCCGCTCTAAGGCACACGGATTTAAACCACTAGATCTGAATGACCGGAACACCTCAACAGCAATTATGGCTGGAACTATAGTGGAATCATAATGACCAACACCGGCCATGGCACAACCCTTCCCGTCGGAAGTGCGTCCCGTCGTCGATGGGAGGAGTCTAACCCCACCTATTTGTGTACCGAAAAGGACGGCGATATCCAACCACCATGCCGGAAGCATATAATCATCATTTCGAGGTAATGGTATGAAGATAAAAATATCGCCAAATATCGAAATTCGAAAACCCAAAATTTAAATCCCATGTGCGTAAGAAGGGTTCATAGTTTTGATTGACCTTCGCAACAAAACAGTCATGAAATTAAGTTTGAAAGCCTTGACAGTATAATCTATGAACCGATACTGGACTGAAATTCCAAAATTCTCTAAGAATGTTTATAATTTGGATATAACAAAATTATTTTTATAACGAGCTCTTGGGTTTTATGAAGATGATACTCCATTGGAAAATGTCAAATTACTTTATGTATTTGAAACTTAAAATTTTTTTACTTAATTGATATGCCATTGTGTTATAATTTTCATTAATTATTCCTAAATACAACTACTTCTTCGTCAGAAACTTTTTCATATTTTATTAATAGAATTAAAAGTTTGCATTCCAATAATACACTTAAACTATCTGTTTTATATTATAGCTAAAGCCAACGGAAAACGAGAAAACCTAAGATATGCCGCTGGCCATCAAATATGAGAATGAAAACTTTTTGTAATGAAGAAAATGAAAGATAAAGAAGTAAAAAAATGGATTGACATAAATACGAGGATATTCAAAAATAATTTTGGCAAGAGGTAGAAAAAAATACATCCGAAGAAAATTATAATGATCAATTAATCAATCAGCTATTAATTATAATGATCAATTAATCAATCAGCTATTAATTATAATGATCAATTAATCAATCAGCTATTAATTTGTTAAGGTTCACCGGGTAATGGATGTATGGTGTGAAGACACAATCAGCAGGCCTCAGTAAAAAAACAACAACGGCGTTACTTACAAGAAATCATAATCACAAAGACGACTAATATACAGACAAAAATACTTACAGTCGAAGTGAACACACAGAAACATATTACAACAGCCTACAAGTAGAAATCGACCACAACACATAAAGCGGCCAGACAGAAACCGACAGGATAGGGGATCATCGAACTTTTCTGTGCAATCTCTCCAAACAGCTGAAATTCTCACTCTCTCCTCGCTTTAGCTGCCGACTCCCTACCATACGACTGGCTATACACACTATACGTCGCTGATTCCACAGTAGATAACAGGACTCAGCCCACAGCAGTTCAGTACCCGCTTGTACTGCACATAACGCTAGCACTCCGCCATTCTCAAGTTGTCTTCTCTAAGACTCATTACTCGTCTTCTATTCCAACTCCGCTTCCGACCCAATTCAATTCAACGTTAAATTAAATTCTCTTGCAGTTTGAGACAGCCAGCCTTTAATAGCTCCCTGGTCGAGAATCTTCTATATCAATCGCGGCGCATCTCGGTTTCTATTGGACGGATCGTGAAATTTCTCGAAGTTTACAGCAATTTTTATTTTGTTGCCGAAGTCACTAAATACGTCGCCAAGTCGCCAAATGATCGCCAAGTCCGTCGCAATGCTTTCAGATCACTGATGTAACAACCGCTTAACGCGAACAGGGCTGATCGTAAAACAAACTATTTCATGATGACACTGTCCATACTGGGAAGAAAAATTACAGGTGTTTAATAATATATAATAATTTTAAAAATAAAACTTCTTAGAAATAATTCCGTTGTTTTAATAATTTGAATGCCATAGCATTAATGCTTCTTCGTATATCAATACAAATAAATTATAGCATTAATATTGTCGAAAAAACTATAGAATGAATTTACTTCCTTAAATTTAAACAAAAAACATTGTGGATAATAAACAGAAGAAACCTTATCTAATCGTATCATTTCTTTTTTTTCAGCAATTTCTAACAAGATCATTAACAAAGTATAAGCGTCACTAATTATAACTTTAACCCCTTCGCTGCCAACCACGAATATACTCGTGGTTGGCAGGGTGTTACCCATTGTCAACATGAATATACACGTGATACTTTCAATATAATTATAACGTACAACTTGTCAAACTTTTTATGGCCACAAACATAAATATACAATAAAAACTTGAAAAAAACGCTACTACGAATATACTCGTGGTTGGCAGGGTGTTACTCATTGCATGTCCGAATATACTTGTGATACTTTCAATATATTATAAACTACAACTTGTCAAACTTGCAAACTTTTTAGGACCACAAACATAAATATACAAGTGTAAAAACTTGAAAAAAAAAGCTACAAATAATTTTTTTACAAAAATTCTACTTTATTTAGCCCATTGATTGCCAAGCCTAAATTGTATGAGATTATCCCCATTGACAATCACGAGTATACTCCTGTTTGATTTTTATACATGTAAATGATTATTTATGACAAAATATGTGTATTTATTTTGAAAAAATAAAACTTAGATAAACAATAACACTCAAAACAGAAATGGCAATGGGAATAGTCTCATACAATTTAGGCTTGGGCATTGAATGGGTTAAAAATATTTTTAATTAATAGAACACTATATGAAATATAATGATAATGACAACAGAAGCGAACCATTTGTGAAGTTCAAATCATCATTATCAGGTAACAATCAAAGTTGTGCTGTATTTGGCGGATATAATTCTCAGTATGGGTCTATTACACTTAAACAACTTATGACGTTCGTACACATCTGGAGAATGTTCATTAATATATTGTCTCAGCCATTGTTCCCTAGTGAAATCCTTAACATGGCTCATTAAAGTCGACAGGATACATTAACTTAGCCATGTGCCATTCTAACGGAAATCCCCGGACTCAAACTAGACGGGGATGAATAGATTAGTTTGTTGGAAAGCGTCTAGTTTATGCAAATGGAAGACATGCAACTCTTCGTTGTTGATAATCCCTGTGGCTAAATATATCACTTGGGCAAGCATTGGCCGACAGAAGGCAAATGCCGACAGAGGTGATCAGTTTGCCAAATGTTAAGGAAGTGATTATGAGGTCGTATTAAGATGACGTTCTGACCACTATGATTGATCTTATTTTCGTTCAGTGAAACAACTATGCTATAGAATATTATCGTTAGAATTTATTGCGTAAAGTGTCTTCGATGCACTAGTTAGAACTTATAATCAAAATTTATTAAGTACTTATTCATGCTAATCATTTCGAAATTAATATGGATAGGTTCCTATCTTTAAATCACAATAAATATTTTCTCAGCCCTGTTTCCAAGGGGTTTGATTTTTTTAATTAAAAAAATATACACGTTGGCTTAAAGAACTTATATACATCAACACATTAACAATCATTTTGGGCTGGATAACCTGGTTGTTAGAGTGTTGTACTTGTAGTCCTTAGGTAGCAAGTTCGAGACTCACCGGCCAAACGATTCCCCGAGTGTTTGGCGGCTGACGCTCATTAAATATTTCATGGTCGCAAAGTTCTCCATGTCGAGAGTAATATCACTGGGGGTACTGGGTCAGAGGTGATCGTTCTCTTTTCCAGATCTACATTACGATCTGTGGATGAATGAATGAATATGCATGATTGAAGTCCGCCCCCTAAAAAGGTTGTGACGTGCGTGTAGATAAGTCGTACTCTTGACCCTGGATGGCGCTACTTGTTAAAAACAAGAGACGCATACCTTCGATTTAAATTCTGCTAATGTATCCGCGGAGTTTGTCGAGGAAAAGTGCCATAAGTTACAAGAACATTCATTTTACGTAAAGGAGAGATTTTGTTTAATTTCTATTAAATTTTGTAATAAATATGAAGATTACTTTAATTGCATAATAAAGATGAATTGATAATTTATTTATTTTTAAAATAAGTGAAAACATTATTTTCGAAAGTATGTTATTTTTTAATTTAATATATATTATTACTTCAACAATCTTTTTCAAAAACACACACACACACACACATACACACACACACACACACACACACACACACAAACACATTAACATTCTGATTTATTTTAAGTCTTTTTTTTTTGGAAATTAAGATGCTTTATATATTTTTATTTATGTAAGTTTGTATATTATTTTACATTTTTAGATGGGAATTTCTGAAATTCTAATTTTTCGAAGGATTTTCTTACGAGAAACATTATAAATTAAAATCTAAGGCCTTTTTTGGTTCAAATTTTATACAGTCCTTTCTCAACATGTTCTGCAGTTCTTGTACTAGGGAATAAATAATCTGTTCATTTAAAAATAAATATTTTATAAATTTTATACAGTCCTTTCTCAACATGTTCTGCAGTTCTTGTACTACGGAATAAATAATCTGTCCTTTTAAAAATAAATATTTTGTAGATTTTATACAGTCCTTTCTCAACATGCTCTGTAGTTCTTGTACTACGGAATAAATAATCTGTCCTTTTAAAAATAAATATTTTGTAGATTTTATACAGTCCTTTCTGAACATGCTCTGCAGTTCTTGTACTACGGAATAAATAATCTGTCCTTTTAAAAATAAATATTTTGTAGATTTTATACAGTCCTTTCTCAACATGCTCTGCAGTTCTTGTACTACGGAATAAATAATCTGTCCTTT
>JAOUZG010010947.1:0-11529 GCA_026289955.1 Argiope argentata
AAGGCTTTCTTCTACACAAGTTTCTTGTAAAATAATCATTTGATTTTTAAAATAAAACATACTTTTATTTCATTGAAATATTAACACAAGTTAAATTAATTTTTGAAAAGTTCCTTAATATGAATTTTTGATAATGATATTTTTTAAATGGAAAACATTATCAATATAGAGAGCTGGAGGGTTAATTGTTCATATGAGTAGTAATCTTATTCTAATAAACAAGTTATAAAATAATAACGGAAAAGACTCTTCACTATCAATCTGAAAATTTAATCAATAAATTGTAATTTACTTTCAGGTTTATTCAAAGATACATTTAATAATTTCGCTTTCTCTGGCTGGGTGATTCATTAGTGTTAGAAGGTATAAATTTCTAATAAACACATAATTTAATTAAGTTAATTCAGTTGATTGGGATCCGTATAGATGGAAATAATTTCATCGAGAATGTAAATGGGTTAATGAATTAAACCATCGCTTATTAAACACCATTACTTATTTCAATTCTCAAAATACCTAAGGAAAAGGAGAAATTAAATAATATAATTTACAATAACAAGCATTTTCGATTCATTTTTTAAATTGTGAATGGATATGATATATCAATTTCATCCAGATGTAATTTCTCTTCAAATTCACAAAATTAATTCCTCAAAATTTAATTCCACAAATTCATTTCTCTTTAAATTCACAATTGGAAGGGATAAGATATAATTGTACTATGCTAATTTGCATAGGAGAAATAATTAATTAATGTGGTTAATTCTAAAATGATAATTATCTTTCCTTCAAAAGTTTCATAAATGGAAATGTTTTGTTAATTTATTGAATTTGAATTATATTTTCAAAAGCTCATTCATTCGTATTGCTATAAATACTTAATGGTTTTCCCCTCTTTAATACGTTTCATCAGATATCATTAAATTTTGATATTTTTAACATTCACAAAAGTAAATAATTATTTGCTCTATTACAGTATTACCTAATACATAAAATGTTTTGCAAGCATCAAGAAATAAATTTTTGCAATTTGGGATTTAGATTTTAACTATCGGAAGATGTTGAAGGGTTTAACCTTTTTTTGTGTGTGTATGTGTGTGAAAATGTGAATTCATGTTCTGTTGTGTTGTGTTGTTGTGACTAATGGCTCTTGCCGTGGACAAGCCTCCGCTGATGCGATCAACAGATTTTAAGCCTAAGAAATGCGTCTTTTTTACAAGTAGCGCCATCTAGGGCCAAGAGTACGACAGCTACACGCACGTCACAACCCTTTTTTAGGGGGTGGACTATATTCATGCAATTTCATTCATACATCTGAGATCGGAATTTAGACCTGGAACAGAGAACGATCACCTCTGACCCAGTATCCCCAGTGGTTTGACTCTCGATATGGAGGACTTTGCGCCCACGAACAGATTTAACGAGCGTCAGCCGCTACATACTCGGGGAATCTTTTGGCCGATGAGTTTTGAATTCGTAACCTAAGGAGTACGAGTCAAACGCTTTACCAACAGGGCCATCCCGGCCCCTATGTGAGTTCAAAAGTTAAAGAGCAAAATATTAGCTTTTTAAGTGCATTATCACAAGAATAGCAGATTTTCTTCATATTTTAAATAAAACTACCAAAGGATAGGCAATTAGTCTATTTTCCCAGTGTTCATATGAATACCATGATTCAAAAATGCAAGGATATAGATAGAATTTATTTAGAATATATTTATCATTACAATCAAAATTACATTAAATTTTACACCAATTTGTCAGTAGAAAATGCGGTTTGTAAATTTACAAATTCTTATGTTTGGAGACATTTATATTAATTTATAAAAACACTAATTTACAATAATATCTATTGAATCATCTTGAAAATTTAGCAATGCATATAGTCATATCACAGGCTTGTATCAAACATTTTGTTTTATTGCTTTAAATAAAAAGACAGAAAATACTTATTCAGATTTTTACATTAACAAAATTTGGAAAAATATAGAGCACTAGTTTTCACCCGCAACTTCCTACAGCATGGAAAAACTCAAAACTAACCTAAAAACAATATATTTATGGTGTGTACATGCAATAAAGCAAAACAGCAAGTCAAGTTTGTTTTATTTATCGATCGGGATCGAGACAGCTACAACAGTATTGCATACATGATTTTTAAGCTGTTAATTAAAATGAAAATATAGTTGTCAACAATTATAACACTACCTACACTTGAATTTCAAAGCTAATGCTTGAATTTTCTATACACAAGTTGGGGTAACGCAAAACTTATTAGAAATTTGTAATCTAATTGATTAAATTTCATTTTAATTCAAAAGAACTCCGAAAAATAGATTATTTAACAATGCTTTATTTTAAATGTCTCAATTACCAAGAAAATAAACAGTTGTTTGAAATGATCAGTCTAAAACATACTAAGCCTAGCCTCAATGGCGTGGGGAGAAAAACCAAATTGAACCCTCTGTCATTTGGCAGAAGAGGAAAGAAGAATTTAGGGCGGGAAGGTGAATTTTTAATTAATAAAATATTAACAATTTAATTAATCGGAATAAATAGTTTACTAAGTCATATTTTAAGCTATAATATATATCTGTGCTAAATTTCATATAATTTCATTGAACCGTTCTAGCTTGATTTGGCTATCCTCTTCCATCCATACATTTCCATACATACATACATACATATTTGCATTTACCATTTGATTTTAATTTATAGGATGTTGAAAAATTAAAGTTATAGATCTACATGAAAACGCTAATTAGATAAAGATGTTAAATTTATATTTTTTGTAATTAATTAAACAAAATATCTTTAATACTTAAAAAAAATGATGAACAAAATTCTTTATGCAATTTTGAAATCAAAATTTTATTATCTGCACATCAAACTGTATAGTAATTAATTTGATTGGAAGATACATTATTCTAAAATGTCATTTCGTATCTCCCAACAGTATATGATGAAATCTTATATGTTATCTTTAGATCGAAATAGCAAATTAAAGCAGTCAGAAAAGAGTTATTCTAAAAGAACGACACCTCTCTTAAAAATACCAAAATATATTTTTAGGTGATCTAATAATACAAAATATACATTATCAGTTTCAAATTTTAGATCAAACAAGTATTCAATAAGAAATATTTTTCTAAAATGCTATCTGAATTCCCCCAAAAATACCATTCAACACATTATTCACTATTTAATATAGTATGGAATCCAGAAAATGCATCCTTACTACATAAAAGCTACACTTTTCAGTTCTCGGCTTTCTTCTAAAATTTTACATTTTGATTCATAAGAAATTATTAAAAGTTTTGTCGTACTATAATTTGTATGAGGATTTGATATAGAGTTTTTATATTGAATCATTTAAATTATTAACTACATTTTTTAGCAAATTTTATTAAAAATAATCAGTTTTTTGCTATTATAAGTTTACAAGATGTGCATTTTAAAAATCCTGTTTTAAAATTTAGAAGACAGATGTTCATAATTCAGTCAATTTATATTTTCGTTTTAAACAAGAATTATGAGTGGAAATTTTAATGCATATATGCGAAATTGAAGAAACGCAAATGCGTGAATTTTTTACGCCATTTGGAATAACGCAATACTGATTAGGAATTTTTAATTTTCTTTATTTTATATTATTTTAAATCGAAAGAACTTCAGAATGAGTCCTAAAGATCTATTAACATTGTTTAATTTTAAATGCATTAAACACTACGAAAATAAAGAGAATCGTTTGAAATAACCGATCGAAAACATGTTAAGCCTAACCTTATTAGAGCGGAAGGAAACGAAGTTTTCCTGATTGGTGGTGGAGAAATGAATTTTATATCGAGAAAGTTAGTTTTTAATTGATAAGAATTTAACCGGAATGAATAGCATCCTATGTTCTATTCTAAACTATAATCTAACTCTATGTTAAATGTTATCCAATTTTGTTCAGCTGTTCTGATGTGATAGAATGACATCATCCCTCCATCCAAACTTTCACATTTATAATAGTAGTATAGATAAATCTTCAAAGACTTAAGAAAAATCAATAAAGAAATGCCATTCATATTTCCTTAAATTAATTTTAAAAAATTATACACAAACTAATATAAATATCTTAACACAAGCTATTTTCTATTTGATATTTTTACTTAAATTGTATCCACACAGTTTTTTCAAAAATCTGATGAAAGAATAAATTTAATTTAGTACAATGAATATAAAAGAGTCATAGAAAGATCTGTAAATAATATCAGTATATATTTTAATAGTTAGATTTTTATTCCATTGTTGTTTTTTTCTTATTCCGTATTATTATACTTTTCTACTTGGTATACCATTACACATTTATTACAACAACTGACTTTTGAAATTCTTGGCTCATCTAACTATTCAAGTCCAAAGATTGTGCTTTGGTCTAAGATGTATTTCTTCTTCAAAGAATACATTCTGTTTACTTTGTATTCACTGGACGCTTTAACCATCAATTGTTCCTCTCGTACTTAAGTATCTACTTGTATTCAATCGGGTAACAAAAGAAATTAAATTGCTTTCTTACTGGAAAATATTGCTATCTGATAAGAAATACTCAAGAAGAAGCTTTGATTTTCCTTGTTAAACAGGAAACGGAAATTCATGGAAAATTATTATCTTTCACAGATAGCATTGTCACACAATTCATATATAAAAGAAATATAAATATAATTTTGTTAGAGATCATTCTTATCTTTAAATTAATATCTTCCCAGACATCACTAATTTTTCAAACTATTATTAAAAATGGAAAGATGGCGAGTTATAATGCATTATTCTGTAGAAATTGTATAATAATAAAAAGTTGTACTTTAAAAAGGATATTATATTTCTTATGAAGATTTCTTCTATTTATTAAAAAATGAATTAAATCTTTTATAGAATCACTGATCTAGATTGATTTTAAAGATTACATTTTATCTATTTTCTGTAACGTAATATTTTCCTCTGAAATACTTAGTTTTCAATGTATGGCATTATGGTAATAGTAGTAAATATATGTATTTTTGTGAATCTTTCGTTGTATTCTAATAGAAAAAATTAATCAGTATTCAGTGTACGTTGATTGTATACAAAAGGTATTAGTATATACAACGTGTAAAATGTTACAATAATCATTTTACAATTAATAAAAATGGAAATAATGAATTTTGAAAATTTTGTAATAAACAACTTCTATATAAATAAAATTATTATTTTTAACAACATTCAACTTAGATATTCAATAAGAAGATTTTATAAGATTCAATTTTCGAATACCAAATTTTTCAATTTTATATACATCTAGTTAAAAGTATTATGCATCAAAATTTTAATCTATGATTTTGAAATGAAATCTTAGTATACGAAGATTTGGAAAAACTTCTTATTATTATCATGTCAGAAATTGATGTTGCTTTTTTGATCAAGTTTTTGGCGTCAACAAAAAACCGTAGGCGAAAAAAAATATTAATATCTGCACGAGCACCTCAGAAAATAAGCTTTTAATTACGCGCTGTCATTGAATTTACAAAAGCTCTGATTAAAAAAATAAATTAATGACTATAGCTAATAAAATCTTGAAAATGTAACTTTGAGCTCGTGATTATATAAAATGAAATAAATAGGAAATGCAATATTTTTTTAAACTATAAATGCGATACAAAGCTTTTTTTTTCTTTGATCGTTTGCGATACTAAAGTAACTCATTCAATGAAACAATTAAAAGGAATAAAAATACAATTTAACTTGCACGAGCACGTGGTGCTTGGCCGTTCAAGAAATAATGTTCTTAAATGATACAGTGAAATATGCATGGCAGATATCATTTTAATCTTTTTTGTGTGTAATTTTTTTTGATAATGCATTTCAATTTTAGAAATTTAGTGTGATAGAATATATAAAATACTATGCATATTTCTTTCATAAATTATATTACAATTCAGCTCTAATATAAATCAATTAAAAATGCCAATTATAAAAGGACATTTTTGATTTCTGACACTTATGAGATAACATTTCATTCCTTAATTTTCCAGGGCAAGGTAAATGTATCTGATATATTGTCATCAATTTGATACTGCATGACTTAGAAAAAATCACAGAAGCAAAATCTATAATAATGAGTTTTTTGCGAAACAGCATCAAGGTAAATGGAATGTCATTTTCTGAAATCAATTTTATAATATGACAGTATTTTAATAGAATTTTTTGTTTAATAATATTTTAATTCCATCCTAAAAAAATCTTTAACTGACATTTTTAAGTAGCCGCAAAACTATAGATATTTTAAAACAATAATTAATTGCAACTAAGAATTACATTTAAATTAATTCGAATCTTGCACATTCTATTGTTACTTAATGGCACTTGCCATAGACAAGCCCGCTGACGAAGTCAGCGATTTAAACAGTATTTGTGCATTAGTTTCTGAGGGTAAAGACCCCTTTAACACACGAGGACAGAAGTCTAGCTTCTAGCTTATATGAAGATGACATTCACGTACTCACTTGCTCAAAGGGGGGCGGCTCTTTTACACACCTCACAGATATAATATAGAGCAAAGAAAAGCAATGTTCAACCCAGGATTCGAACACGGAGCCTCCAGATTTCGGAAAAGACGCAATACTGCTAGGCTAGAATTTCTGCTTCTTGTATGTAACAAAAAAATGCAGTTTTATAGTAGATCAATAGTTATCAAAATCTACTTTTGTACTAAAAATATTTAATTACATTATAACCGACAATATCCTCGCATAATTTTGTCTAATTAAAATCAATTATTGTGTCGCTATTCAACAAATTT
Organism: Argiope argentata; assembly: GCA_026289955.1. Classification (NCBI taxonomy): domain Eukaryota; kingdom Metazoa; phylum Arthropoda; class Arachnida; order Araneae; family Araneidae; genus Argiope; species Argiope argentata. Next base: position 6,821 of record JAOUZG010010947.1, read on the forward strand.
TGTACTGGGTCAATCAATTTCGTTTCATTCATTAATTTTGATTAAAATATCCCAAATATAGAAAATTGCTTTGTTCAAAATAAATAGAAAAACAACTATTAATTAAGGTGTAACAAAACTCATACTATGAATTATTTATTAGCTTTTATTTTAACCACGTTACAAATATGAATTACCTGAAATAATTACACATTTAAAACTAAACATTTTATTTAAAAAATTAAATTCATAATTTAGATGAATTTTAAAATATTTGAAATAGAGAATTGATTGTTTTCTTAATCACAATCAATTTAATATTATAATCTGAAACAAAAAGTCATGAATTACTTAAAATATTGGCTTCTCCAGAAAAAATTAAAAACAAAATTACCGTGTAGCCTTAAGTTACAAAATAATATCTATAAGTTATAAAATAATATCTATAAGTTATAAAATAATATTAAGTTAAAATAACATCTAATAAGTTATTAAATAATATTGAGTTAAAATAATATCTAATAAGTTTTAAAATTTTATTAATTTAAAATAATATCTAATAAGTTTTAAAAAAATATTAATTTAAAATAATATCTAATAAGTTTTAAAATAATATTGTTAAAATAATATCTAATCGGTTATAAAATTATATTAAGTTAAAATAATATCTAATAAGTTTTAAAATAATATTAAGTTAAAATAATATCTAATCGGTTATAAAATTATATTAAGTTAAAATAATATCTAATAAGTTATAAAATAATATTAAGTTAAAATAATATCTAATAAGTTATTAAATAATATTGAGTTAAAATAATATCTAATAAGTTATAAAATAATATTAAGTTAAAAATAATATCTTTTGAAATCAACGTTGTTATTTCAAGGGAGCAGGTGAACATTTTCTTAACTTGTAGAATGTTTAGAATGTAACATATCGTCTTATGTCCAAAAGCTCTTTTAATAAATTAAAAGAAATGTTGGCATTATTCTCTAAAAGAAACTGTCATTCGTCTTATTTTAAAATGGAGAACATATTGACGTTTTTGGTATGGAAAGAAGGTAACAACTTACCGAAGGAGAATGTATGATTGATGGGAATGCCAGTCGGTGTTTATTTGAATTTATTGCTGATGGTAGCTTTATAAACGTCCTAGAATGGTGATCTGACTCTTTGAATAATCGTTGCTAAAAGGAAGCAATTCTTTTCAAAATATATTCTGTAGCTAAAAAGATTTTTTTTATTTATTGAGGTATTTTATAAATTCTTCATAAGTGTTATATATTCGCTACAGGTTATTTTATAGATGTTTTGGCAAAGTTTTGATTAAATTTCTTTCAGTGTATCTTCCCCAATAAGACTTGTTGAAGACATTTTTCTAGATCTGATATGAAGCCGTGCAATTCATTACAGAGTGATTCAATACGTTTTGAGATTAGAAAAAAATCTATAAACCAGCAGTCATCATTTATTTGAATTTATTGCTGATGGCAACTTCATAAATGCAGTAAAACTTTTATAGAACTTTCTGAATTATCGTCGTTGAAAAGAAGCATTTTTTTTCGTTGAAATATATTCAGTCACTAAGAAGATAGTTTTTATCTGTTGAGTTATTTTATAAATCATTGGAATTTATTGATGATAATTTATTTGAATTAATTGTTGATAGCAACTCCATATATGTCATATAATAGTTATGTAACTCTTTTCATAGTCGTCGTTAAAAGGAAACAATGTTTCTCGAAATATATTCAGTAACTAAGATAATACTTTTTATCTGTTGATGTACTTTATAAATTATCTGTTTGTATCATATTTACCCTTCAGTTTTTATATAGGTTTTGAAAACGCTCTGATCATAATTCTTTAAGGATAACTTTCTAAATACTTCTTGAATTCAATAAGTCTTTTTTAATGAACAATGATATCGGTGATGTATTGCCAACAAAGGATTTTTTTTGGAAAAAAACATTTATATGATCATGTCATTATATGGTTTTATGGTGGTCTCGTTCAGAAACCAATGGCATGAAAAAGGTTTGACAAATTGTAGCAACACACTTATTTCGGAATTCAAAACTTGAAAAAAAAATAGCGACATTTTGAGCTTGAATTTCTCCAAATTTCAGCGATTATTACTCGACTATAAATATATTTATTTTCAAGAAACTGGTGTCTTCTAAAAGAATTGTTGCCGTTCTCTTAGAATAAAGATTACTTACTAAATTATATTTTTATTTCGATTTTTCCCGATTTCCAATAAAATCAATTTATACCCCATAATTTGTAAACGATTAAAGAGAGGACACGATTTCTCGAATGTTATATTATCCCCATGGCATCATCTATCACACACTTTCGTTTTTCAGAGTTGATCAAACGCTCCCTGTATAAATATATGTGTTATATTTTCAGGCCTAATATGTTCCGAAGATCTTGAGAGTTATAGTTATTAAATCTAATTAAAAGCTCTATTTCAGCTTTAATTAAAAGCTCTAAAAATGAATACTTTATTGAAAATTAAATAAATTAGAGTAAAATATAAATATAATTCTGAAAAAGTTTTCTTAGCTAACATTCAATAAGAAACTAAAAAATTATTTGCATTGTCCTATATTTACAGACATACTTGTAGTAGTTAGTCGGATAAAGCTTTTAAATGATCTTTAAATATCGCATGTCTCAACTAGAGATAGTTCAAGTAACAAAAATAGCATTGGCCTTAACAAGTGTAAGAATTAGTCATTAATTGTCCAATGGACCTTCACAGAGCTATGAGAAAAGAAAACCCTATCATATTGAATGGTTATTATTAGAATAATAAAATGAAGGAATTATGAAGGATAAGCCGGCATCCTGGCATAGGGGTTGGGCGTCTCCTATGATCTGGGTGACCCGGATTCGAGTCCCAGTTCGGGCATGGTTGTTCTTGTATGCTCTAGCTGTAAGACTAATGAATGTGCCCCCCTGTAAAAAGGGGCTGTGCAAGCGAATGTCATGAGTGTGTAGCAAAAGTCGTACTCTTGGCCCTATTCGGCGCTACTACAAACAAGAGACGCTGTTTAGGCTTAAATAGCAAACTACCTCAGATATCTTGTCCATTTCAAGTGCCATAAGAAACAACAGCATAAAAGATAGGGAATGAATTTTGATCAACTAACAGAAAACCTTGTTCAAGTGTATTACAATAAGATAGTAGAAATAGAATATTACAATAAAATAGTAATAGTGAAAAATCTATGCTTCTCAAAATTATTATATGAATTTTATACTTTATATATTGTATTTATTTATTCAAATCCAAATAACTATTTTTTTATGGAAATTAAGATATTTTATTATTTATTGAGGAAACATCTACATAGATACATAAAACAATGATGTATGTGGCGCAAAAATAGCTTTTATTACTTAATGATAAATGGCAACATTGAAATGTACACAATACACTTTACAAAATTTTCAAACTGCTTGGTTGTATTCCATGATGTTATATCTGAGCTTGATTAAATTATTTTTTAACTAATGGAACTGTTTTGGAAAGGGCAATTTTTTATTAAATCAGGATTAAAAAGATGTAAGAGAAATAAAGAACTAAGCGTCAATTATAAAGCCTAATAAACATTAAAATAGTCTTAAGTATCACCAAATGGGTAATCAATGTTACTTAAATATTATTCAGATTAACCTTTTAAAATGAAAATAATCTGAGCAAATATACTTGTCACCTAAGGCGGCTGATATTTCAAAATTAAATAACTTCGAAATCCAACAAAAATCCATATTCATTGTTGCTCTGATTAAAATATATCTGTATTGTTTCGGAAAATAAATCCAAATATACATATAAGAAAAAGCAATTTTACTTCAGACATATAAAAAAGCTGTTTTAACTAAGAGGCTTTTCCAGCAGTTTCCACATAAGCTTTCGTCGTTCCCAAAAATTTCGAAATAGCATCCACAGCATTCATTTTCTTTGCACGTCAAGTATTTGAAAATTCAAAATTTAAATACATTATTTATTCCATGTGGCGAAGTTCTTTTTTTATGACAGCATCCTAGTGATGCAACGGAAAAGACTTCTGATGCATTAAGGCAACTCTCTGCCATTTTCTGAGAGAATATGGAAGAGAATGTGAAAAAAAAATTCTTCTGGAATTTAAATATTTCGATTCTTTAGAAGAAAAGCGAAAGACAAAAATAAATGTATTCTTGCTTTCTATATCTTCATTTATCCATAATTTAAAATAAATATATTATTGAAAATATATGTCTTCAAATAAGTATAGGAATATTATTTTCCAGAAGATACATTCTTTGAATAATCACCGCCGCTAAAAACAGACCTTCAAAAACCCTTATAAACTACATAAATCTAAAATAGTGTGATAAACATATTATAAAAATTCAATTAAAATCAAGAGTAAAGATCAGAAAAATTAATCAATATGAAAAATTTTATTTTTAATATTAGATATTTTTAAATAAAATAAAATATTGAAAGTGATTTATAACTAAATAAAAACGAGACATAACAGATAATAAAGCAAAATATTCAAAATGTTACTATATTATATATTCAACGTTAAACTTCAATTACAACATGTTTTTTAGTAAAACAATCACTGAAAGAGATGAACATTGGTGATAATATTGCCTAAATCGATGGAAATGAATGGATATAAAGTATTTGGATAGTCGCATATTTTACTAACATAATAAATATTTT
>JAOUZG010010951.1:138-15281 GCA_026289955.1 Argiope argentata
ACACACACACACACACACATCGCACTTTATTATAAGTAAAGATTAATATAAGAAGGATGTCCCATCAGATTTCCAAAAAACTCTTTAAAACTGACACTCAAATAAAAAAATAACTTTCATAATAATAATATCATCAGTGCATCATGTGCCCTAACCCCACCACTGTGCATAAGTACAAACATCTACATACATGCCTGCCAAAGTTCATCTTTTTTTCTCTCACCGTGAATGCCCTACTATAGCATAGTGCGGTTAAAAGGGTAAAACAGTAAGATTGTGATCTAATATCTTAATATTGTGCGTCATTTGGGTTTCATTATTTATATGCAATTACAATATATAATTTACGTTTTTTGAACTATGGTCTTGTAACATTGGGAGGAACAAAGTTTTTAAACTTTAATTGTGTGAAAATAGAAATATAAATTGCTGGTTGCAAAGATAATTGTATTAAAATGAATATTTTAGTTATTTAATAAATGTTTTAATTGTTGCTTGGATTATGAACAGTCCTCTCGAAAATTAACGGTTTTCATACTGCCATCAGTGAATTTGTTTTTTCCATGAAAAAAGGCCTCCATTCATAATTTTAAATAAAATTTAAAAGTTTCTAAGTATTGAAGTATTTCTTATTTTCCATGAAAAAGGTCAATTGAAAATTAAAAAAAAAAGGAATGAGGTTTTAATTTCAGTAGTAATATCAATACAATAGAAAATACGCTCACTGGCCAATGAATTTGAAACCTAATATCAGTATTTTATTAGACCACCTATTGCACTGATAACTGCTCAGATTCTTTTGTGCATTGAAACTACAAGCTTCTGGAGTGCATTTACACCCAGAGATTATCATACATTGGCTGTACAGCTTCTTAAATCTTGTAAATTAGATGGAAGAGGATATTGCTGTCGGATGCGTCTTTCCACCGCCTCCAACACATTTTCTATGGGTTTAAGTTCTGGGCTATGCGGGGCCCAGGGAAGGTGTTGGAAGTCAGACTGATAGTCAGTGAACCAATTATGAACACTTCTGGCACTATTTCTCGTTGCATTACCGTCCTTGAAGTATTTGCCGATACCAGGATAAAAACGCAACATTGCAGGATGCACTTTATCTGCCAGCATATTTAGATATCTCATGGCTGTTTGTTTATCCTCGAGGAACACCAGGGCACCTCTTCCATGCCAGCAGAACAGGCTCCATATCTTGATACTCCCTCCAGACCCTAGTTCAGTACGAGTAAGGCAAGATGGGTTCATGGCTTCGTGGAATTTTCGCCAAATTCGACGTTTTCCCTCAGTGCAAAGTAAGGTGTAGCCTGATTCATCTGACCACATTACCTGTTTCCAATCCTCGGATGCCCAGTGTTTTCTTACCCGACACCATTGCAAACGAAGAGCACTCACTGTAGAAATGAGTCGTTTTCTCACAGGCACACAACTATGCATTCCTATCCTCTGCAATTCTCTGCACATGGTTTTAGCTGAAATCTATTGGGAAGAGTTTAGATTTACGATTTGTGTCTATTGAATTACAGCCCCTGTTCTGCCATAGAATCTGTCGGAGACGACGCCAATCATGCTTTTGGGAAACTGTTCTTGAACCTAAGTTACGTCTTCTAGTGAAGGACTGCCAACTTTTGAAAACCTTTAATATGGCTGCTTTTAGAACCCATTGAGATTTGCAGTCTTCGAAACCGAGGCACCTGCTAAACGGGCACCAACAATAAGCCCTTTTTCAAATGATGAAAGATCTGTCGTTTTCCCCACTTTACTTCATTCATCGCGAAAAGGACTCTTATATTATTACTTATACTAGCATTTTAAACACGTGTAACCCACGTCGTAACAAAAATATTGCATACTTCATCCCAAGGATGCATTCAAAAGCAAATATGACAGGTTTTTAATTCATTGGTCAGTGAGTATATAATAATATATTAACTATCAGTTTTTTAATAAAAACAGACGTAGTAAGCTATTTTTAAAATTAAAGTACTAAGACAGCACACCTCTCCGGAATCTTTAACACTAAACTAACGGAAGAAAGTTTAAATCTCTTGAAGAGTCTCTTAAGAGAATAACAGCATCAATTTTTTCTCATTCGTTACTATTCGTATTAAAATGAAATGATTCTGAAATGCTCTTCAAAATCAGCAGGCAAATATATATAGGACATACAATAATAATTCACTTGTATTTCATTAGATAGCAACTTACGATACTCTTATAATTGATCTCTGATCTGTTAGGAAAGCATTTCCTTGCTATTTATTGATTTCATTTCCATGCTTTTTTAAGAAATTAAAATTGTTGAACTGTATCAATTAAATTTCTATTTAAATAAGAGTAAGAGTGTCAATTTTTGTTAATTTATATTTCTTTATTTTTAAATAAACTAACAAAAGTTTCCCTCTTCACGTTTTCATACATTTACAAAATTGATACTTCTTGTATGCAGCTTTTTGACGCAATAGAGAAAACTTATAAGGAATTTTGAGCCTCTCCTGTTGATTGACCAAATTTTGATGCAGTAGAGATTACGGATGTCATGTAGTGCATTAAATATGCCTAGCTTATTGTGGTTTTGTATTGCGTTCACAAACACAAGAAGTGGCAAATCGGAAGACAAACATCAGGATAGATGTTTGTTGAACACCTGTAATATTATTTTCATGCAATCTTAGCCTCATTGCTGAAAAGAAAGGTTTACAGATAGTCTTAATGGATGATGAACAGATGCCAGGTCAAAGATCCTCGATCTTGATTGCATGCTTGATGACAATTTGGCGACTTAGAAAAAAAAATTAAATTTCTGGAAAACGCAAGCATTATGACGATATCTCTAATAGGAAGAGAGTAATAGAGATCCTTCTAAGAAATTCTAAACTCCCATTAAGAATTATTCTTTTACTTTATTTGTATTCAGGAACCTTAGTTTTAGATTTGAACTCTGAGTACAACTATTTTCCATTTATCGATTTGCTGTCCTCTTATACTGTTAATTGTATACGGTTTGGCAGTATTTTGTAACCTCTATTTCGTGTTTTATTCTGGGAAAGAATCTCGTTTACAAAATTCCAACATTTCCGACTTTTTTACCATATGCGCATTGTTGATTTCAGTAAAAGTGCAGTCTAAATTTTGTATGGACTTATAGTTCTAATTTCATTTTTTTTTGTTAACTGTGTTTCAGATCATGGTCACGTACATAAGGACGAACAGACAAAAAGGCAAAATTCCTGTTCCCGGATGCCTTTCGAAGTTTCATAGAAATCTACAATTGTGTTGCAAAGACATTAAGCCTAATTTATTTCAACTGTCTTGTTGTATCTGTATTCACATACAGTTAAATGTTATCCTAACTATCAAACTATAGGGAGATCTGAAATCCTGAAAATCTGGAGATTTTGATGATAATAATAATTTCTTTTTGTATACGAGAAAATAAAATGACCATTCAATAGACTCTCTCTAAATCTATTTTCATTACTCTGACACCACTACTAATCCAAAGTATCCGTTGTAACAAGTAAATGCATTTTTTCCTTCCTCTTAAAATTTGAAATTTTTCCTTTTCGTGTTACTATTCAACAACTTAACATATTTTTTTCTTAATATAAAACTCCTTAACTTCTTTACTATGTGTTAAAAAATTCATTTTATATTTATTTCAGTGGTATCTATGATTCACTGTAATCTGGAAACTCTCTATTATCCGACATGTGCTCTATCCTATACGTATCTAATTAGAGAGTCCACTGTAATATAAATCATTTAATCAGAATTTCAGTAGATTCAAAATATAAGTGACATATATGTGTCCTTTTTCCGTTTTAAAAGAATCAAATCTTGATTTTAAAGAACTAAAATAATCAATTTCACAAAATAATAACAAAAAACGTATTTTAAAAACTGGTACGCTTTATACTTCTAATAAATTTAGTATATTTTTATTGGTCGATTAAATTATTGTCAGAGTTGCATGTCAAATCTAATTACGCATGCCATCTAATATCTAACGGTAAATCAATGATATATTTAGATATTTTGTGTCTCCATTGTGTACGCAATAGGAGGGCCTTCTGTTAATAAACTGGACGTAACAATTCTACACTTTCAAAGTATCTATAAGGAATCAATATTTTAGTTCAATCGGGTTTTTTTTTATTTTATGAACTGTATGAAATGCTTAAGCTTTATTTTATCTTTTATGACTCTAGACTACTCTTGATTTGTATATAATATTATTAAAGCAGATGATAGGTTTTCGTAAATATCCTAATAACTAAATGAACGCAATAAAGCATATTAGAATTAGACAAATGAGACATGATAAAATATTAATTTTATCCTAATATTGTATCATCAATTAAATTTATAATTTTACATAATTATTCACATAAATATTTAGCATCTAGAAAAATAAAGTTAATTAAATGAACTGCTTGCAGACCTCTTTCAGCTTAGCCGCCTAGCCTAAGTAGACTAGGCCACTGCCTAATCTGCTTAGTCTAATCTAGGCTGAAATACGCCACTGATCCACATTATCTTTCGTTATATTTTTATGTAAAGTACATTTCCGTCCTGCTAAAGTAGGAATGAATCCCAAAATTGACTAGACAGGTGTAGTTGAAGTGTTTATTAATTATGAGGGAGCGTCGTTCATTTTCTGTCAATTTGACTAAGCAATTCCTACAAATCAAAAAAAATATTTTTAATATCTAATATTTAAAGTTTCTGGGTTCATCTGCTTTCATGCACGATGATTGCACTATTCTTTCTCTGAAAACTATGCATTAAAGTTCATATGAACTTAACAAGGGAAATTCTATATAGTTTATACAGTTATATAGTTAATATAGTTCTCATCTAAACATTTTAAGAGAAACAGTATCTCACAGCTGTTTAAAAACTTATCTTTACCTTTTGTCTTACAAGCCTAATAAGATAAGAAAAATAAATTCGAAAATGAAGGCATATAAAAAAGAAGAATGCGATGATGACTGAAATGCAGATAAACAATTTTAATTGAGATATTCAAGTGGCTTTTTGTTTTATCTAAAACGATGAGGAAGTATCAGATTTTTAAAGATACTTCTCAGAATAAGAAGTATCTTTAAAAAAAAATTTTTCTCGGAAAAAGAAGTAATTTTTAAAAAAATTATTTATATAGTATTCCTATGCTCAATATGTGAGGCATTCAAATTTCAAAAAAAAATCTCATTTTTAAAGGACTTTTTTTTGAAAAAAAACTGTTTTATGAATACTAGATGGTAAAAGACTTTTCCTTTGCAGATGGTAAAAGAATTTTCTTTTGAATAAAATCCTTTCAGCTACTTTTTTCTTATCAAAATGAAATTCGAAGCGTTTTACAGCATATCAAAAAACAAAGAAAAATCAGAAGTGATAATATTACTGGCAATCTTTTACTGATTTCCCATCAAAAAATTTAACCGTAAAATTCACGGCAGTAACTAACAGAATTTAATGTCGTCATAGAGCAATCAACGTTTGATTCATGCTCCAGTAAGTTACAAAATAAAACAAATCAAATTAATCACTAAAGTATTCTACAAATAATTCCAAGAAATGTGAAATCCCCTATAACTGACGCTATGGCGTATAAGTAGTTCGTAAGTAGTATAAATTCTGAACATCAGAAAATGATAGTTCTTTTCTGTGAAAACAGTTATCTCCAATTCCTTTTATCGTTAATACACATAAAATGAAAAGAAATATGGGTATTTTAAGTTTTGGCAAATTATTTCAAAAAAAGAAACTTTTCATGAAAAGACATGAATGCCTTAGATGCATACATTATGATTTGCAACATGACTGAGGGCAATTGACTGATATATTAACTATAATTTGATATTAACGCGTGTATAGATTCATTACAGGCCACATAAAAATAAAACAACACAATTTTACACAAATTTAATTCATTCATTGAAAACAGATGATAAATGCATTGACTTCTAAAGTTTGAATATTATTTCCATTAATTTGTTGCATTCTTTCATTTCACATCATTAATTTCTTTATGAGTAAATAGATTTCTGTATTCAAGTTTACACTTAATCTCTCATGTGGTAGACTTTCAAAAGGTTGCTCGCTTGCTTATTCTCTGTGGTAATATGCTACTTTTGTGCTGTCAAAACTTAGTTGCTATGTAGCCGATTAACTTGAGAAAAATTTGGATCTAATGCATTTAAAAAATTATTCAGGATATAAAAATATCGTTAATAAATAATTACTATCAGATAGAAAACAAAATTTTTCAAAACTTAATTTTTAGCACATCAATAAAAGAGGTTTTTTTTTTAACTATCCAAAAGACTTTTTCATCACTCAATCCTTACATTTCTTAGCTCTTTCCCTCTTCAGAAATAACTATTCTTCAAAACCCGCCCATTACTAAAAGAATTTCATTCACAGTGAAACAGATCCATCTTCGAGGTCCGTTGAAATCTTAACTGAACTAACTTTACCACAATTAAATGCTACGAATGGAGTGATTGACGTAGTTTGTTAACGATTCCCTTATCGCGCTGGGAGAGGATGAGATCGTGGGAATCCTCTAATCTCCTTGGGGGGGATGTAGTGATGTGATTGTTGTTTCTAATTAAGCCAGTTTAGCCAAACGGTTGACCAAAGAGGTAACGATTACAATCTTCTCACTCCTTGTCCAAGAGAAATGAGCAGCTTTGTCCTGGAGTTGGATATCGAACTAAGTATCCATTGTGTACGTCCTTTACTTTTCTGACCTTGTCGCTACACTGGTTTTTGCTTCGTACCAGCATTAAATCCAAATGCGTTTTACTCAGTATCAAATGAGTTTAAATTATTGTGACTGGCTATCATAGAAATGGTGAATAGTTAGCATGAAATTATCCATAATTAAAATATTGTAATAGAAAAATTCAAGGTCACGATAAAGCGATTTATTTATGATATACATATTATAACATAGGGTACAAAAAAATAAAAAGGAAAGTGAACAATTCCCGTAACATACATATTTCAATCAATAAATCAATTAGTTCAATCGTTAAATCTTAGTCTTGATACATCTTAATCCTCTAAGTAGTAAGCTATTTTGTCTGAAAGAGTTTTTAATAACGATCTTCCATAACAGATTAATCGTTTTTCAATTCCTACTATTAGCTCATACTCTCCCTATATACAAATAATCCAAAGCTCTGGGTCACAGGATTTTAAAAATTGAGCTATTAACATTTTCACGGAAGGATTAGAGAGGGAATGTTCTTCGTCATGCACAGATGTGTATTTAATTAACAATTGAAAATCTATGCTATGGTGCCAGTTAGTTTCGCCCGTTGATGCCATCTAATTTATTTTAACTACTAGCTTAAATATAATTAACCTTTACTGTCCTAATTGTTAATGTTCTTTTAATTTTGTAACCTGTAAATAATTTATACGTGTTTTTTTTTCTTTAAGGGTACAATGGACGTTGAAACCAAAGTGTCTCAATTTTTGTGATATTGTTTTGAAATTTTCAGGGTAATTGCATTTTATTAATCTAATGCAGCAAAAAAAATTGCATCAAAATTCATTGAAAACTTTTTGATTTTGTTGGTAAAAAAATGAGAAAAAAATGAAAATACTGTAAAATTTCAAATTGTTTCATGTGCTTAAAAATATAACATAAATGAACTATTTCAATTCTTTCGGAAACATTTTTTTAATTCTACAAAATATTTTACATACTTAAATTAATTTAAAATATGATTTTCCCTTTAAAACTTGATACTATAGACTTTTATTGAAAAATTTTAAAAAATCAATGCTGTAATATTACTTGAGATCTTAATAATAAAAAATATATAAGCCACATTGTACATCTATAAAGGCAAAATTATATTATTATATGTTCATACAGCATAAGATAAAAGTTTCAGAGTTGTAAGTAAAAATAGAATGCGTATGGAGTATTTAAAAATTTGAACAGCATTATAAAATTTCATTTTGAGAAAAAGCTAAAAATACATTTCAATGATTCTTACAGACCAGAAACATAATTGAAATAACTTAAATTTGTTAATATTCATGTTTATAAAAATAATTGTTTATTTTGTGAAATATATACATCTATAAATTTATAATATTTTTGAAAGAATTCACAAAGCATATAAAGAAAATACTATTGGTAAAACAAAACCAACTCCTTTTTTTCATCAAAAAAGAGTTCAAATAAAAATTAGACTTGTTTAATAACATTTCATTAACCACAAACATTAATTTATATACACATAACATTTTTAAACTATATATTCAGCCATAAACAAATACAATACAAAATTAGAAGCAAATCAAAATACACCTGCTGTATAAATTATATTTTCATGTTTTTCTTCTAATTTGACATGTGCCGATTTCTTGATTTTTTTCATTTCATTGTAATTATATGATGACAATATGATACATGCTTATAAGATACATATTATTTTATATGATGAACTGTTTTTTTTTCTGAGCTATAATATAGCAGCAATCAAATTTTGATACATTTACTTAATCAAGACAAGAAGGCCTCTACAACTTTGTTGTTCACTTCAAAGGTTTTTTCTGTAAGTTCCCTTTCACCAGTAAATGCAGAACCAAATTCTTTACCATATTTAGCACAGGATAGACACATTTTTGATGAAAAACCAAAAACACTTGTTTGAAGGATTTGAAGAAATTTTTCCTGCCATTCATGATAAAGAGTACTAAAGTGATTGCTCAGAACAATGTAACTATTATACACAATTTTAAGATGAGTAATTCACTATTTCAGGTCTATTGCATTTGGTAAAAACTTTTAAAATGTCATTAGAATTGCTTGGTTGGGAATCAAATGATTTCTTTGTCCATCATACCTTAATATTTTCAGACTTTGTCTGCCGACCTTTAGGCTTTCGGTAGTGAAAACTCATTAAATTCTTTTTAAAACAAAATTTTAAAAAAGAAAAACAAAAAGGGGTAATTAACCCTCTAAGGGTTATACACGTATTTCGACGTAGCCGCAAGACGTCACGGCAAGCGCGCTGCACGTATTTTAACGTAGGCTAAGAAACGACGCTCTTTCGATGTGCACGGAAAATAACGTAGGGGGTTGTCTGTTCTCCAAGCGTTGCCGACGCATTTTAGCGTATTTCTTTCCCCCAACAAGTTTGGACATCTTGATAGATCGGAGGGGAGTCAACACAGTGGATGTTTTACGACCATTTAAGGATTTCAAAGGAACTGAGGGCTCGACGAGCCCTTTAGGGCAAAGGGCGTTTTGAATGGTCACAGCGTAAGAGAGGGAAAAGATCTCGTTGAATAAAACAGGAACAAAAATTTTCTCAAATTGTGTGTCCCATAAGCGTCTGTGCGTACTTAGATTTAATTTGTATTTAGTTTCAATAGTATTTCTTAGATAAAGCTTATTTGAATGAAATTTTGTTTTAAAGTTCCATTGAACTTTTATTCAGAATGCGGTTTTATGCTCTCTTGTGATTAAACATCGCACTGAAGCATTAGAAACTCAGAAGGAATATATTTGAAAAATTGCTATAAATATATAATTAATAAATTAAATATATTTCGCATTTACAATTAAACTATTTTTAAAATGCAAATTTATGTTTTTTACTCTAATCTCTACCTCCAATTATTTTTCTTCGCTCAAAGTAAACAGATGCGATTGAATTTTGTGTTTTAAAGTAGCCTAAATTTTGAAGAATATAACAAAGTATACTGTTATATTGTTTCTCTTTTCAGATTTATATTGTGTAATAGCATGAAATTATGTGTTCGATTTTTTATAATGCAACTACTTTTTAAAGTTGTATAATGAACGGAATGAAATAATCTCTTTCAAATTCATAAAAGAAAAAATAAAAACATTTTTTTAAATTATTTATAGCTGGGAAGTTTAGTTATTAATGTTTAGATATTTATCAATATTAGTAACAATTAATATTTGAACTTTTAATACTTGGTTATAAGTATTTATACCTTGATGTAGATAAAAAAATAGCAAAATAAAATAAATTAAATGTTTGAAAATTTTTAACTGATAACATTTTAAAAGTTTTAACTCTGTTAACTATCTTAACATATTTTTTTATTAGTTTATCAAAGAAGATACTTTTCTTAGATAAAACCTTTCTTAGATAAGATCTATAAAAAATTTTAAAAACTCAAAAATTCTGTATTTATTTTACATGTTTTTTTTTTTTTTGTTATGCTAAAGAGACTTTTTCATTAGAGGCTAAAATCTGAATGGATAAATAACATAACTTTTGATAAATCTTGTGCAAAATGCAGCACGGCTTTCAATAACATGTTTTTAAGAACCTACTAATGGAAAATAATGCAAATAAAGACTTCAATGTTGCGTGAACTATAAACTATTTATGAATATGGAAAAGTCTTAGAGCTCATAGCTAGGGCCTGAAATCATAATCTGTTATTTACTAATATCAAATAAATGAATTTACATAACTTTACTCAAATTTTGGCAGGTGTTTCTTATGAAAGAAAACTTCATAAACTGCACACTTTGGTGTGGATCGATCTTAAAAGTTGTTGGGCCCAAACTTGAAAACATTTTTTATTAAGATTTTATTATTATTATTATTATTATTAAAAGTAATCTAAGGATTTACAAACATGATAAAGATCAATAGTAGTATTAATCTTCATATTTTCTCCTATGCATATGCTAATGCAGTGTAGCGCTATCCGTATTCTTTAGTATATTTGAATAGAAACAATGCCAATGATATTGGAGGTTTTTGGAAGCGCCTAGGTTCTGGAGCCTTTAATCTTCCGCTCAACAGGAATTGTGGATAAGTGACAGCCAAAATATGTTGAGCATTACTGAATAGAAACAATTATGAATTTTGAATCTTTTATATTGGAGAGAAAATTCGATATTTTTGTATTAAAGATGTCAAAGCAACGTACCAAACTTCATTTATCTATTTTTTGTATTTTGAAATAATTGCTCACTCACGGAAAGACTGACTCATGGATAATCAATATTTTGACACATTATATTAAAAAAGTTTAATACAAATATACATTTTGATAACTGTGTGACTCGCATAATATATCAAGGTGCTTCCGTTTTGGAATATCATGAATATGCCTACACGATTTTTACATACAGTTCATACAGTTTTACATACAGTTAGATGTAATATTTTGTCAAATATCAATCTGATATTTGACAAAATATTACATCTAACTTATTTACAATTAATTTAAGAAAATTGTAATATGTTTACTTACGAGAATGAAAGAAATTAAAAATTTCACAAATTCTTTGACTGAAATGATTCCTAGTGAATGCTCTGCCTTTTTAATTCTGACTATTGAATACAGAAAGGATTGAAAAAGATTCAGGGATTTAAGATGTTAAAAAAAAGGGATTAAGCCATATCCAATATGCTACATTGAACTAAAATTTGAGAAACAAATGTTTATTTTTAAGTCAATTATATAAATAATTACTTGTTTAGCAAATTTTCCAAATATTTTAACGTTTTTAAAAAACTGAATTTGTTAATGTACGTTATCATGTTTAATTTAAAATAGTTATAATTTTTCAGTTCTTATCCTGCTTTCTAATGTTATTTTAAAAGTTAGTTATTTAATTAAAGGTAATGTTATTTTAAAAGTTAGTCATTTACTCCCCATGCATGTTTCTTATGTCCAGTGTTTAATTTTGTCCTAAGATGCATCAATTACTCAATAAAGTTAATTTTTTCCCTTTGTATATTGGAGATCTTTTTGATAAACTATGAAAATTAAGTATCAAGCGTTGTGGATGGGTACGATTTGCTTTCTTTCAGCATTTTATTTATTTATTTATTTATTTCAATTCCCGCTGTTAGCTCACACTCCCCTATATAAATCTTGTTCAAATTTTCCATCGTTATAAAATAATTTTTATTCATCCAATCAAGTTCAAGTAACTTTTTAAAAACTTGTAGTAAATGACATTTGACGTGAAAACAGTTTTTTCAAATATT
Source organism: Argiope argentata (assembly GCA_026289955.1). NCBI lineage: Eukaryota > Metazoa > Arthropoda > Arachnida > Araneae > Araneidae > Argiope > Argiope argentata. The sequence goes on from JAOUZG010010951.1 coordinate 12,174, forward strand.
AATTAATTAATTAATTAATTAATTAATTAATTAATTAATTAATTAAAAACTAACTTTCTCGACAAAAATTCGACTTCATTTCTCCATCCCTAAATAAGTAACGAATTCAGTTAGTTTTTTCCCCCACGCCAATGAGATTAGGCTTGACATGTTTTCAGCAGATTATTTTAAACGATTCTGTTTATCTTCGTAATGTTTGATGCAGTTAAAATAAACATCGTAAATTAATCGGTTTTTTCGACTGATTTTGAAGTACTTTCGAATTAAAATAATTGAGAATAAATACATTAAAAATTTCTAATATGTATTGCATTATCCTACTAGTGTAGTAAAATCACGCATTTTGAGAAGTCACAATGGGTTTTGAATAATCAATTGGAGTTGAAAATTCAATACGAGTAGAAATTTTTGATCGATTATTTATAGTAATTGTAATTATCAGGTCGGGATAACCTGGTTGGTAGGTGTTAGTTTCGCATCCCTTCAGCTGCAAGTTCGAACCCGCCAACCGAAGACTTTCCGTATGTGTGTGTGTGGTGAACGTTGCAAATGTAACATTCATTTGTCGTGGTCACAAGTCCTCCATGTCGAGAGTGGTATTACTGTGCGTACTGGAGTAGAGGTGATCGTTCTCTGTTCTAGATCTAAATTACGATCTATGGATGAATGAATGCAGTCCGCCCCATAAAAAGTGTTTTTGACGTGTGTTAGAACTTCTGGACTCGGGTGCTCAACGGTCCATACTCTCAAAAGTTATCGCACCCTTCCTTCCGTTGTAAAGTGGAACACGAAAATAACAACAATTGTAATAATTTAACAAAAAGTAACTAAAATATAATTTTAAGGAAACACCAGGCCCGGAAAGCCTGGTTGGTTGGGCGCTGGATTTGTATCTTTTCGGCTGCGAGTTCGAACCCGCCAGTTGAAGATTTTCTTTGTTGGCGTGATACCTCCATCAACTTTAAATGATAAAGGGGAAAAAATGAATAAATAGCAACAAACAAAAATAATAGTCCAACACCATATGAAAATGGAAAATTGTCATTATTATAATTATTTAATAAAAATTAATTAAAATAAAAAAACCTTTGCTGACGTAAGAACGAATAGGTTTTAAAAAATTGTTTTTTATATTACTTGTTTATAATCTTCTATCTCTGAGTGCTGAGAAACATGAATACCGAACTTCTACAACATGCGAATGACTTTGCATAAAAAACTTAGGAGACAAAACTTTACGGAAACCAGTTCTATAATAGGTGAAGTTAATAATTTACTGAAAGGAATATCATGAATTATGATGCTTAAAATAGTTAAATGAATATTATAAGAAAGTATAACTATAGTTCATAAAATTTTAATTAATCTGATTTGTGTTTTTAAATTATTCTGGCAAGTAATATATATATAAAAATTTCCTTTCTTTCTGTTTATATATTATATATAGTAATAATAATAATAATTTGACAATAAAAAGAGTTGGGAATTTATACTTGAGGTGGATTTCGTTTAATGATTTATCTTTGAGCCCATACTGCGGACATTAAGTTATACCCTTAATTCTTTTGTTCGGCATTTTTTTTACTATTGGTTTCTAGTATATATGTACTTCAACAGCGATATTAAGTTTATTGAATTTGAGCATTTTAATAATTGCATTTGTTGTTCTTGTTGACTGGTGACGTATTTCCTTTTTAAATATTTTCGTTCTATTACTTATTTTGGATTTTCTGTTGAATTTTATATGTATTTATCCTTATTGTGAAGAGATAGAAATAAAGCAATTATAGGCACCGCTCCGAAAATATCTAAAAAGTATTGCTACTTCTCTTATCAATACGGTTCTTATCCAATTACATAAATTTTATAAAGTGTAATGCGTTTTCCTATATTAAATCCAACATCCTACGCAGTTGTGCAAAATATTTCAACTCATTGTTACAACAGGTATATTTCTTTCATAATTGAAAGTAATTGCTAAAACCGGTCATTGCTTATAAATAAGGAATCGGTTACCTCTTATGCCAGTTTTCGAGAGATTTTAAACTATGCTGGCAAATATTTGTAAAATTTATACATCACAACTTCACTGAAATAGAATTACCACTATCTCTTCATTATATTCCTTTACTTATCAATTTTTCATCAATCATCAAGACATCAGGCATTCAATTCATCAAGACATCAATTTTTTTACACGGTTAATTTTATAAAAAGATGTAAAATACAAAGATGTAATGGAAAGTACCAATGAAACTTTTGTGAATTTCCTTTCTTGATAAAACTAGCAAACATAGCAATAAATAATTAGTATTTTCCTTTACAGAATGGACGAAAATTAGAAAATTAATTTATGTCCATTGTATTTTTTAAGAATACTAAACATTATAAACGTACCGAAATTTATGAGGAATAAAATATATTGCATTATAATATTTAAAAGGAATCGTTTGTTTGTTAAAGCTGCCTTTTATTATTTTTGAAGGTAGCAATATCATTAAACTTATACACAAAATAATGGGAAAAATCGCAAAACATATCCATAATTTTAATAAATTTCGCAAACATTTTAAAATCGCTAGAATATTCTATAATTTGAAAAATAAATTTTTAATAAGGACATTTATCTTAATTTACTTTGGCATATTTCACTATGTTTGAACTTTAAAATTTCCTTAATCTGAAACATTCAAGAGCGGAGATGCCATAATTTTTTAAAATAAAAAGCAATGATTACAAACAATATTGAATTTTGATAAAATTGCTACGGGGTATTTAAGAACCCGGATTATAAATACATAATTAACTAATTATATTTCTAGAATTATGCATTTTTTCAGATATCCAATCAATTTGTTGATTTGTATCTCTTATTATAATAGAATATGATGCCCGTTCTTCTAAAAAATAATTTATGTTATAAATTGCTATTTATATGTATCTGACTAACTGACCTATCCGTGTTCTAATTCTAGACAAATGCTACTATATTGCAACTATTGATTGCTCGGTACAAAAATATTACAATAATTTATTTGGAAAAATAATAAAAGAATATGAATAAAATTTTAATCCTTCATTAATTGCTTATTTTGAATATATATATAT
>JAOUZG010010951.1:51873-82091 GCA_026289955.1 Argiope argentata
ATTTCTTACATAAAAGAATTTTTGCCGTCCAGTGAATTATTAAAGCGCATGATTTTTCCGGCAGTGGAAATTATAAGTAGGAAATTAAAAAACCATTCCTATTAAAAAATTCCATTTTTTTCTAAATTAATCCCTATTTCTATCCCAACATGATGTTTATTCTCCATTGGGATCTTCAACATTTTTTAAGGGGAGGATTTAACCGACAACAAGAGAAAATATGAACTAGCCCATTACGGACTAAAAACTTTTTATTTAAAATATATAAACCCAATCTCTAATTAATACTGATTTATAAATATTTTTGATATTTATAGTATTTTTTGAAATTGTTTCATTTTCCGCTTCCTTGTCAGGTTTTGGTCAAACGCTTTAGTTTAAGTTATATGATAGTTCAAAATTCTTTATTCTGATTATGAAGTTATTTACAATATTTTACAAAAAGGTCTGTATGTACAAAATACAGCAATGGTTCTTTTTTCTAGTTAATGCGAACTGAAGTATTTCCTAATTTTGAATCAAAATAGATTATTTCAAAGGATTTGGCTTCAATCTTCTTCCGTGAATACTTATCATACTAGTTTCTCTTAGTCTTTGTCTTCATTTTATTCCTGATATTCTATCGCCACTCGACACTCAAAATATTACGTTTCCTTCTTCCACCGAAAAATAGCCCCTAGTGTTTTCGCTACTAGCGGTTCTTGAATTCAAGACCCGATTTTATAGTGTAGACAGTCTTGATACTCGTTAATCCATGAACATCGAATTTATCACAAAGCATAAATTTCTTGTAAGCTACCTTAAAAAATAACAATATTAAATTAAATTTTAAAAATAAAATTAAGAAAAAAAAGCTTGTTTTAGAAAATTTTATTTAAAAATAGGTGAAAAGTTTATTAAAATAATTTCTTTATAGGCTAACGTATTCTGACTTATTTTAATTATAGCCAAATGTTAAACAGTAGATATCATTTTTGAATTCCTGAATTAATTAGGAAATAAATTTTTTTGAACTGTCTAAAAGTGTATGATATATGGCAGTTGATGACTGATATGGGACTAAATGTAAAGGTTTGGCTGTCAAATGCAGCTGCCTTTCAAAAGGCCTTTGGGTGTTTAAATCTTTCGAATATCAGATGCCCCGCGTTTGTGACAAGAGGTTATTTAGTCGGAGGAGGCTGTTTAAGATTTCATTTTGTTACACAATTATCATATGCGTCTTAAAATAGTCTTTAAGTAGCTTGAAAATGGGAACAATGCCAAACCATTTTCTCAAAACGTTACCTTGAAAATAATGTTCTGACATAGAAAATTTATGAATGCTCCTATGTCTTCGCACTCATGTGCCACACTAATATGGAAATAGAAATGGCTGCCATGTATTTTTTAAATGGGGCATTCCTCAAAAAAATTGGACTGTTTCTAATTTTAACGAAGATAAAGCTTATTTCAACCAGGGTGTTCCTTAAATTGTGAGAAAAACTTTAAGGAGGGGTCAAGCACACAGAAAACTGTTATTTCTTATAATAGAACATGGGGTTGTGAGAACATTTAGTCCGTGAAAATCATACCCATCAACGAAACGAAAAGGAATTTTGAATTCAGATATTTTAAAGTAAGTGCGCAAGAATGATGTTAAATGTAACAATTCATCTTTTCCAGTTATAGTAACAGTAACAAAATTCTAAAAAATTCATAAAGTAGAATTTTTTAATTTTTTAAAACCTGAAATGTAATCTTTACAATAAAAATTGATTTTGGAACATCTACTGCACGGAAAAAAGTTCATTCGAGAGAAAGAAAAAGATGGAAATAACAGTATAGACCGAGAAACATTTCAGTATATTTCCCATGTTTTGTACTTGTGTTCAAAGCATTTTCTTGAATGCCTCCTCTATTGGTTTCTTTACAATCCCACTGTAACCGAGTATCAAAGGATTTCTCTCATTTGCAACTCTCTCAACAATTTGCATTTCTCTCAACAAAGGATTTCTCCCATGTTTTATTGTAAAAATGACTTTTTTGGATGCCTGATCTACACTTGTCTTCGTGACTTAAGGTACACTTTGTATTACCCATCACATTTAATTGCTTTTTTAAAAGATATATGTATCGCAAAACTTTGATTATCCGAACCTTTATCATCTGAATTCTTGGTTAACAGATCCTGTGTCAAAAAATCGAACTTTTTAAATAGAGTCCCGAATATTTAAAAAAAGGGCATTAAAACTGGCGATGGGATCGAGTTTTAGAATATGATGGCTCGGGAACAATCGGCATTGAAAGGAAAATTTCATAACTTACCTTTCATATATCATCATTAATGCGAACGAGCTGCATGCTTTTACACGAAAACAAGGCAATGCAAATGTGTCGTAAAGTTTCACGTTTTTATGAAAAAGAAGAAACATTCTTTTAACAGCAGTATACTCATAAGGAATCAATAAGAAAATATAAAAAATAGTGAAAATAAGTAATATTCACGAATTTAGTGATAAAAAGTTTGGTAATTAATAAAGTTACTACGATAAAGCTTAATTAGTTAAAATGTTGGCGTATAATAGTACTTGAGCCCTTATTTCTATAATTATACAATAAATTAGCACTTTTGGAAAATTTATTGGACGAAAAGAAGGATATTGGCTGTCCGATGCGATTACAGTTCCAATGAATTTCGACAATCAAAGTACTAATGAGCATGGAAAGACGTTATATGCAAAAGATAATTTATAGTCATACAGTTTAATCTTCTTATCTCTTGAACAAAACTAATTATGAAAAAATATATAGATGAAAATTAGACATACACAAAATTAAAAATAATAATTAATAACAAAATCTGTCAAGTGCATAATTTAGTAGGGCACTGTCATTTTTTTCGATAAATCACTATAGAGTTTTGATAAATTTCCGCAAAACTCGTATCTCACTTGAGATTATATCAATAAAAAATGAAAGAGACCGTGAAATACCGTTTAATGAAGGAGAAGAATGTTATCAATCATGGTTACAGACTTTCGACTTCTTTACAATTGAGCTTAAGATCTGAATAATAGAATCAATTCTTCACACAATAAAGAGATAACGATTTGATAAATGAAGAGGTTAACTGTTTGTATTTGTTACCTCGGAATCACTTGTCAAGGGGCGTCACGCAGTAGATTGAACTTGCCTTTTCATCAGTCGTTGGCTGTGAGTAAATGTTTCGTATGTCGTTGTGATTTCTGAAGGTTTAGAGGATTATTAATTCACCATGAGAAGTTTCCTCTCATTTCGAAGTAAGGAATTTTAATTATGTTATTTTTTATTCTCTGTTTATTTATTCATTTTTTAAAAGGGTATATGTATGTTAGATAATTTTGAATACATCTTTTTCTCCACATACATTTTTAGAATTTTAGAATTTATAGCATAGAAGAAACAAAAACTTAATGTTTATTTAATCATATGATATTTTCTTACAGAAGAGCTATGAAACCAGCTAATGATGCATTAAAAATTTGTTTAAGTAATTTTTGCGTGAGATAAGTCATTATTTTTTGAATGGAAGAATTTTTATAAATTTTCCTATAGTAGTAAAGAGAGACTAATTTTATCTAGTTACTATTATTACCAACTATTTGTTTCTGTGTATAAAATTATAATGACGGCCTGGGAGACAAAGAAATGACAAAAAATGTAAATTTAGATTTAAAAAAAATAGCTCCGGGTAATAGATTCTGAAATTTTTGATGTTTTATCAGAGTTTTTTTTTTCAGTTTTGTCTTTCTTATTTTGTAGTGGCAAGAGAATCATTTTTACCACCAATGATGGTTTGATCTATACTTATTGATGTATTGGAGATGCTGTCAAAATTGATCTTGTTTACATAAATATTGATTATTGAAAGATTAAATATTTACAAGTAGAAAAAATGTGTAAATTGCTCTGAATTTTTTTAAAAAAATTTTAATATCATTTACTATTATTAGTAAGATTTGTCATTTTGAATAGTTCATAGTTAGTACTCGTAATATAATCTTTTTTCCAATGAAGATTGTTTTATAATTATGTAAATGACATTTCAAACACAATAGAAATTTTTTTAACATTAATTCTATTGAAATTTCAAGAACCGTAAAAGCTTTTCAAACCATCTTTCAATATGCATTCTTGCGATTCAGTTATAGGTTTCATGCTGATAATTTTCATATAAATTTAAAATTATTTTTTCAGCATTCAACAATGCCCAAAATTTGATTTATAATTAAGGCATGCTTCTATGTTAAATAATCTTAACATTTAAAATCTTAATCATAACATTTAAAATTAACAATAAAATTTAATTTTAATCCTACATTTTAAGTGCAATGAGCTTAATAGAAAATATGAATTATTTTTTGAGTCAGATATACAGTTTTGTCACAATAAACTGTTGCAATTTTCTGTTGAAATTGCATCAAATAAAATAAAAGGAAAACTTTTGTTCAAAACAATTGACAACAATACCTTTACCAGGTTTGCGTACTGTAAACCTTAACATAATATGTGAAAACAGGTGAAGGATTTGAAAACTGAAATGAATGGAAATATTACAGACTATGGCATTGTCATTTCACATAACAATGAAAATGAATGCTTTATCACTCAAGTTCACGATAATGTCTAAAAATTAAAGAAATTTTTTAATTTTCCTACTTGCAAATCTAAGATACCAAGTGTTGCTAGTAAATTCATTTTATTGAAATTACGATTGAGATTCCGAGTCACTTTTTCTATCACTTCGAAACTTTTCTCAGGAAATTAAAACGAATCACGAATCGAAGATTTGAAATTCTCTTTCCGAGAGGTACAAGAAGTTTGAATAAATAGGAATTTTCAAATTTTCCTATTCGAAAAACTTTTTGTGCGTTTCCGAAAAGGATTGATGATACCGAATTTTTCGAAAAACGTGCTGAATTTATTTTTTTACAGTTTGAATGCAGAGCAGGCTGAAGTTTATACAGCTTTAGCAGATAAATGTTATGGGAAAAACTTGCTTTCCAATATTTTTTTTCTTCAAAGAAACTCATTTTTTGTAAATAATGGGAATTCTTTGCTTTGTAATCATAACCTTCAAGTTTTCTGCTCTTACTTCTGAACAAATATATTTTTTATCGCTAATTATTTCGCTGCTATTACACACGATGAAATTAACAAATTCATTTACTATTTAACATTGCTTGTAAATTTTAGAATTGCAAGTACTTATTAAAAAACGAAACATAGTATTATGACTAAATTTCGTGCAATTCGGCTGCTTGAAGTCTTGCTTAGTATGAAAACAAATATAAATGATATAACATTTATAGATTTAAGTAGCAATCATGACTGATAATTGCATGTGTTTTGAGAAAGCGGTTTTGAATTGTACGGAAAACTGTTTTGTGATACATTAGATTTTGGAATTTGTGATCTATTGGATATTGCATTTTGTGATCTATTGGATATAAAATTTAAATCATAGATAAACATAAAATAAAAACCCGTCGTAAACAATATTCTATTTCATTATTGATAAAAAGAAATATACTGTGGCATATATTAATTTCTACACTGTATTCAGTCAAAGAAATAAATTTATTTTTACATGCTATTGGTAATAAAACATCAGATGTTAAGGGAGCATATTAATTACAGCGTAGTCTACTATTTAAAAGAAGCTTAGATTTCTAAAATCAAATTAATTTTTCTATTTAAGGTTCTTAAAAATGTAAATGAACTAAACAATGCTGAAATATAGATGCACAAGGAGTAATTTAATGATAAATATTCTGCAAGATTTGTGCTTATTTTAATGTCAAAAATGGATTGCTAATTTCTAAATGAGCGTGCTCTAATTAATGGGTGTAAGAGAAATTAATATTTACTAATAAACCTTTAAACTGCAGCGAGAATTTTGTTAGAATCGTATAAGTTCAATCAAGTGAAAATTGATAGATCTGAGTATTCATGAAATAAATGGTTCGAACTTGAGGTTGGGAGGAACACTGGAATGAAGACAAATGACAATTAGAAATACAGTAATGATACTTATGTTCATCAAGTGATTCATCTGTTACTGAACATGTTATACTTAAGTTGATAACAATGGCTTAGCCTAATCGATAACTGCTTCAAAATAATACAAGTCTAGTCAAGTAGTTTGAATAATATGGACATGAGCAGCGTTTAAACAATGAATCCCCAAGAATATCATGCATTTTAATGCATATAATTTACGTTAAGTATCTCTAGAAACGTAATTGAGATATACTAGAATATACTTGAGATGAAAATTATCGTCCTTCATTTTAAAGTTTGGAATAGAAATATGGCATATTTTTTGCGATGTTCTGGTCATGATTTATCAGTTTTGAATTTAAGTTAAAATTTAGATTTAAAAAACGCAATCCATTGAATATGTAAGTCATTTTGAATTTGAATTTTAAAATCCAGTTGTTATTAAAAATTCACTATTTTAGATTCTGGATAAAACATGTATTATGGGTTTGCAACCCATTTCTTTTGAGTATTTTTTCCGCAGTAACAACAATAAAGTTTTAAATACTTACATGAGATATTTGATTACTTTCGTGATCCTATAAGTAAGACTGCATATTAGAAACAAGATTTCACTGATGTTAAACAAGTGCGTTTACCATTGGCTGAATTCCAGTCCTTTCTAAAATCCTTTAATAGCCCTTTCTGCATATATTGAATTTAGAAGTTTAAATTGTACATGAAACTCTAAATTCATCTGTAAATTGGTTAATTACGATTCATGATTCGAACTCTCAAGACAATGAAATATTGACAGTGAATTTGAGCTTAAGAGCAGAATGAAAAAGAAACTCGTAGAAATTTTTTTATTAATTTAATTTCAGGAGTTTTCATGATTGGCAAGTGTTAAGCCAATATGAATAAATTAATATTTCCATATGTAATTAAGTAAATAAATTATGATGTTGAATTATTATTTTTATTTTTCTAATTTAGGTTGCTAAAATTGAAATTTTTTTAAATTTTATCTTAAAACCATCACCATTACGTTTAATGATAGATTATTTATATGTAATTTCATATTCAGTTAAAGAATTTGGGTTTCGTTGAAATATTACAAAAGAAAGTACCCCATTTGATATAAAGCAATGTTAATGTTTAAAATGGAGCTGGCTGTGCGATTTTAACAGAAGAGGGTTATTGTTTTAGAGCCAGATTCACATATCATCAATCTGAGAGATAACTCGGAGTGTAATTAACTGGAACGTTTGAGATAAATAGAACTTATCAATCAATGCTTTCTGACGGGACTTGCAGAAATTGTAACATGCGATGTCTGTTAGTCATGCCTTTTGACCTGTCCCTCATCTGCAAACAATGTTGATGTTAACTATGTTTGAAAAATCGGGAGAAGAAAATTTCAATTTTGTGGACAGACTTATAAATGGATAATAAAGTAAGCTGATAATGATGAAGGAATATTAATTATCTGGTCAGATTCTTTAACAATCAGTAGTAAAACGGATCATAGGTGTCTGTATGAGTTGCCAACCGCAATAAAACATTTGAAATAAGTAGGCACATTTTGAAGTGCTGATGTATTGAACTCTTATTTTAAAGCCATCAGCACAAAGTATCACTTTTTATCTCACTGGTCATTCTAAATAAAATATGATTGAATCTCTAAATAAAATATGATTGAATAAAATATGAATAATACATTTCTGAAACTTAATTGCCCATGATTTGGGAAACCAGTTGTAAAATTTACAATATGCTAATCCCGTTAGTCACATTATTTGTATTTCTTCGTAATATTTGAAGAAATTATATCAAATTCGGTCCTATTATTTAGAGTGTATATATGCGTCTTTGTATTTAAAAAAATATAATGGCATTTTGAAACGATTTTGGATTTTATCAAATAAAAGTCACACATTTCTCCATTTGATGGCCTGCCATTCCAAATATAAACGTTTTCATAATTTACTTTCAATTCTATTCTGTTCCAGTTAAGGCATTGCCGACAAAACGATAAATGGTGGGTCTCCGCGAAACCACTCCCACTCTGATAAAAATGCACAGTCACATTTAATTGACTGACTCATCATATTTTAAGCATAATTAAATTGCATTTTGTTAAAAATAAAAAGTAATTTTTCTGTTTAATAGCTTTGTGAAGTATCATCCTATGAGTTTCTTCCGATGGTGACTGTTAACTGAAAACACTCCTTGCTACTATATTGTCATCAAAATTTTAAAATTTTACTCTGTGTTAAAGGAAGATTCATAACCTCATATTCTAAAAGAGATCAATGTTATTTGGTAATTATCAAGAAAATGTTTAATCTTTTATTTGACTCTTTTCATGCAACTGACTGTTTTGGTCTGCATTAGTTTTCATCTCCACCCTGTACATCCTTCACCCAATCTCCACCTTAAGTGCAATATACATTTCCAGATCATTATTTGTCCATTATTTTATCTCATGTGTCTAAATTTGAGACTTTATTTCTTCAAAAGTGCCATCCTTTTGAAATTACCGTTTAAATAGGTGCCAAACGTAAGAGATTTTGTTGTAGATGTCTACATAAGGTGGATTGTAATTGGTATTGAAAAGCGAATTCTTTAAATCGAGGAAAGCACCCTAAATTCATATTTGAGAAGTCGCCAAATAAGAAGAAGAGTTCTTTTTTTTCTGTCTGTATAACAGCAATCGTATGGGGCTTAGTTGTTTCCATTTCGATGATATGCCATCAACTCATAAGAGGAATGAGCAATGGCCAGTGATGAGAGCGTGAGACTTCACTCTTAGTTTCCATATTGATGTCATGAATACTTTTTACTCTTCATACTTAAACCGGGTCAAGATAGTTATTTCTGAAATACGTTATTAAAAAGGCAATATTTGAATCCAAGAGACAAACCCATTTGAAATGCTAAAATTGGAAATGTCATGTCTGAGATCACATCAGCATTTTCCTGATAACGAATCTTTCCATTGACAGCAAAATGCTGAAGCAGGTAAAAAATAAATATTTTGTGCAAAAGTCCACAAAATTATTATGAAAATAGAAATAGAAAAATTCCGTGAGGAACTGACAGCTGGCAACCATTAAGGAAAAGGATCGAGATTATAGTGTATAAATTTATATATGGCTATCAATAATAATTTTTCCTACTAGTAATTTTTTTCTCGATTTTGCAGAATTTTCTGATCACGATAATATTAAATATTGGGTTTCTTTTAAGATTTGTTTTTTTCTTTCGCTTCTGTGTTAAAGTGAACATTCTACCGCAGATTTTTGTAAGTAATTTTCGAAGAACTATTGATCTTGCCGACTCTGGAATATTATTTCTTTGATCGTCATCTGAGAGCAACGATGACATTTCCCCAGGAACTTAGTCGTAAGGTGTCGATACCAGTTATATTTTTTCATTTCTTTTATTTCTCAATTTGAAAGAAATGAGATATTTTTTGTTCACTTTCAACTGATGAGTTAAGATTGTGGATAAACCACTATTTGAAATTCAACTCATAATACCGTTACTTTTTAAAAAACAGCAAATATAGCCCGAGGTATAAATTCTTTTTGTTGAGTTTGTATCTCATGCGTTTACATAGTTTTGTAAATATTTTAAAATCCTATAACTTAATGTTATCTGATGCGGAAGAACTCTTTAAGTGGGTTTAGAATGCCATTAATTAAATATTAGACTTGAAATTCTTTTAAATTGGGAGGGTAGTAAAATATTATACTTGAAAAATGAATGTATTTAAAGAAAAGGGGAAAAAGACCATTATTTTATTAATCTTGATCTTAAGCAATTAAAAAATAAATACAAATCTTAAAATTGATTCCAATCACTGTTCTGAAACTAACGCATTGTTCAGGTTTCTCAAGACTATAACTATAAAAGTTGCCGCCAGAGGGTGACACCAGAAACTGGGGCCTGCTTAAAGGAACTGCTTTAAAAAATAAGTTTATTCATTAATTGTTCCAGTTCATTTTATTTGCCCATAGATGCCCTTTTACAAATTTGGCAAAAGTGTAAAAGGGCATCTATGAATTTGTTTAAGTAACTAATTAAAAACATTTCAATAATAGCGTTTTGAAATTTATTATTAAAAGCGAGTGTGATAAAACTGCTTATTATGTTTTTAAAAAATTATAAAATGTCTTTATAAAAAATATAGATGTAGCACTGGAATTTTACAGACATATGTAGAATAGTTCAAGCTATCATGTGAACAAATAAAAATTATATCTTTATTTCGATGACTTTTAGGTACCACCTTACATTAAATTATATGTTGCCGAAATGAGCATTTCGTGTCATGTGTATTAGTTTACGATTATGTAGATGTATAGAAGCGTTTCATGACTAGCGTCGAAGTTAATCTCAATACAAGACTATGTTTGTATTACAGTAATCTGCTGTTCTAATAGGCATATGTACAAAAAGACACTGAGGGGGTTTAAAAATAATGTTGTTCATTTATCAGTCGGTTTACTAGACAATTGTGTTTTACGCAAATGTAGACTTATAAATACATGCGTTCTCTCCAAATTACTACTTTAACAAACCTGTTAAATGTTAACAACAAAAATGTTAAGATGAGTCATTTGGAATACATGCTCTTAAAATTGCAATTCACCATGTTCTCAGGCTTACTGTATGATGTTTAGTTGGAATTTTGTTGAGCTATCTCAGGAAGCTTTTTGATACATCTACGTATAAGAACAATAGCCGGTTAATAGAAATTGGTCATGTTTTATGATTCCCAAAAAGAGAAGAATTATGTTTCAAAAAGAAATGCTAATGATATATGGTCTTTTCTCTAAATGTATAAAATGTTTTATGCATGCAATTTCAGAAGGCGAGTTTAAAAAATTAGCCATATTTCTGTGTTTAAAAAGAATTCTTATTCAATCAATTTATTATCATTTAGCAGCTATTTTCTTTCTTAATTAGTGGCACGGGCTCTCTAAAACCTTCTCATGTTCTTCCCAATAAATGTCTTATCCCTCTTTCCTTTGCATAAAATGTTGGGCATTTGGTAAGGCCACGGATGCCGTGTATAGCATTAGTGAGCGATAATGACAAAATATTGATGCTTGGAGTGAACTCAGAATTTTTACTGAATCTAAAATGAATATGTATTTTGGAAACCCTTTTGCCAGCCGACTGATAACGGGTGAAAGGCTACAATCTCAACCACGAGATCTAGTGCAAATGTCATTTATTTAAACCAGCGCGCGCGGAAGTACAGACCGAAGACAGTCAACCGTTTAGTGGATTCGATAAGTATTGTATTTTAGATTCTAAACACCAAATTTTATCTGCCTAATTCTTATGTTTTGTAATTATTGAGTTCACTTGTATTCAAATAGTCAGACAGACTTCCTGTGAATGAATTTCATTTAAAATTTGATGGAAATTTACAAATTTGAGCGGAATGCCATGTATCAAACGTCTATCTCAAAGTATTTTTAAGTCATCAGGATCATCGACCAACAGACTCGCAGATAAACATAATGTCAAAAATGTGTCTTTCGAACTCAGAGATGTCTGAAATGTAAAGACTCGTCAAATCTCGAATTCAAATCTTTTGACGATTACAATATTTACCCTATATTTCATTTTCGAGCAAGTAAAAATGTATGAAGTAAACGGAAATCCAATTAAAGAGTTAAAAATAGAAAAAGAGCAATTATGTCACTGTTTTTATAGCACAGTAGCACACATAAGAAATTGTTGACAAAAATGAAAAAAAAATGATTAAATAAATATTAACAAGTGCAAAGTCTCTTTATTAGTGCATTTCAGCTGAATTTCGACATCTTAATTCCTCATTTCATCAAAAACCTTGTTTTTATTATGAGTCAAGTTTTAATGGAATAATAGCTAATTTTTAAAGTTGGATTATTTAAAAGTTTTAAATGCGCCTACATTTCTACTTAAAGGCCTTATAAGAACGAAAGAAAAAATAAATCAAAGAGTTTTTTTTCTTTTTTTTGTGTGAATGGGAATTTAACGAATAATTTTTTTTCAGAATGTACATTTTTCATGTCTATTATTGTATTTGCCTTTCGAGAATGCTATTCCGATACTATATTTACCTGCTCCCAAAATAAGGGTGAGTATAATTGCTTCTTTATAGTTGTAATATAAAAATAACAACCTTTTATACAATATTTAAATTTGCCATATTTTCGATTTATGAATTTATGTCAATCATGTTTAAAAAATATGATATTTTAAAAATATTATGGAAAGTATCGATATTACATTTTAAAAATATTATGGTAAGTATCGATATTAGATTTTAAAAATCCATAATATAATAAAGTTATATGATGATTCTTGGGCTCCGGATACTGTTTGTAGAAATGTTACAACGTATGTTTTGTTTAACGTTTGAATGTAGAACGTTTTGCTGTTTTAACTATGATGTTACTTTTAAGTATCTTATTTCAAAGTAAAGTTAAATTTTTCTTCTGTCCCCTTTATGTCAGCTTGTTTTGTCTATGAATTATTTATAAATAATGCAAGGATTTTAATAACTCATTTACTTGTCACGGCTTTTTATCTTAACCCTTGGCAATGGTCGCAAAAGAGGGCACCGATTTCTGAAAAAAGAAATATTGGTTTTAAAACCCAAAAAATTATTGGAAAAGTAGAATTGGTTTCTTTTCTAATGAATAAATGAAAACCCGACCAATTTTATATTGTTTTTTTGAATTGCTTTTCTGTTAAAAATGTCTAAAGTTTTTGACAGAAATGGGGGATTCACGCGGTTTTAAACCATAATTCTTTTGGAGCGTCTAGTTAGTTTCAGAACGAACCCAAGTGTTTGATTTCTGAATGTTCTAATTTGGGCATTTATTTTTTCTTTCGCCAGCTTCTGTTTGCTGCCTTTCGTATCCGCGGGAACTTGATATTTTTCTGAGAAGGATACGATGCATATTTTGTGTTCGGTGGGAGGGAGTGGGGGTAGTTTATTGTCTTCGAAGAAAGACTATCCAAATTTGAGGCTAGAAAACATCTCATATTCCAGATTTCATTTCGCTCCAGAAGGCTTCTTTTTTTCAAAGTTCAGGCTCTGTCTAATTTTTTTTAATTCTGAAAAAAATCCCTGTACTGTTTTAAAAATTGTGCAAAACATGCAATGTCTCATTGTGTTTTAAAAAGACAATCCTACGTGTTTCGAAAGATTTCATGCCAAATAATGTTTTAAACTTATTTTTTTTTGCTTTCTATTGTGAATATATATTTTTACATTTTAGTTTGATAATTCTTATTCTTAATTAATATTATGTATTAAATTGCAATGGATTCTATTTTTTTATTGTTTATATATATAAGATATAATTCAGAAATTTTGTAATAAATATGTCCTAAATTGTATGTTTCAAATTAGCTAAAACATAAATAAAAATGTTTTTTAACCTAAAATATGTATAATTACTGCTAACATCATAAGAAAAGTGGGCAATTATTTCAAAAGATTTTCTTACACAGACATTTTTGTAGTGCGACGGTGTCCTCAAATGAGGACACTACCCCCTTTCAATGGTGAGATATGAAAGAAACATTTTGATTGCAGAATCAATGGCTACTCAACACATTAATCACATTGATTGGTTTTTTTCATCCCATTTCAAAAAATTTATTAACTCGCCCCTGAAAGGGGAATTTTAATACTGCCAAGATGTATAATCCATTCTATATCTAAATATTTTAGTTTTATAATTTCTGGAAGAAATTTTTCACTGGTCTGAAATTTTAAACTCATATTAAATAATAAGAATGAAAATAAAATCCCTGTGATGTCAATAAGTATCATGGATACTGTAAAAAAGCAGAGAATTGTGTTCATAAGTTTATAGAAGTGATGAAAAAACTGTCTTTTTAAAAAATTTTAAAGTTTCTGAAAAAAATAACCAAAATGAAGTGTAATATGAAGAAATTAAATACGGATTGTTTAGTATATAAAGCTTTCATTGACTGTGGTCTAACCCCAAATTTCGGATCCATTAGATAGCAATATGTTTGTAATTAGGTCAATACACTATCTGGACAAAAGTATCCGGGCAGACCTTAAAAATGTGGGTCTGGCGGGTGAATCAATTGGTGCGTAATAGAAAGCTATAAAAGTGTTAGTAGTGATTTGTCAGATTATATTTATGAATTTGTGAGGTAATGAATTATTCAAAGGAGTTTAATGAGTTTGATCGTGGCAGTATAATGGGATACCACCTTTGTTGCAAATCTATTTTTGAATTTGAGAATATTCTATAGAAGCCTTAATACACTATAAATGATGGAGTTGTGAAGTGGAAACGTTGAGGCATTGAAACTTCAGAAAAACGAACAGGTAGGCAGAAAAAACTTGGTGAACGGAATAGCCGAACTCTGAAAACGGCTGTGAAACACAATCACAAGTTCTCGTTTGTAGAAATTTCTCAGGAGTTCCAAAGCTCATCAAGGGTTAGTGTTAGCAGCAGAAGCCGA
Source organism: Argiope argentata (assembly GCA_026289955.1). Classification (NCBI taxonomy): domain Eukaryota; kingdom Metazoa; phylum Arthropoda; class Arachnida; order Araneae; family Araneidae; genus Argiope; species Argiope argentata. The sequence continues at coordinate 66,394 of JAOUZG010010951.1, forward strand.
ACATCACACAAAAAAATGCGAAGCATCGATTGCAATGGTGCAGAGCTCACCTTCCTTGGATTATGGACATGTGGAAAACTTCTTTGGAGTGATGAATCTCGCTTTACAGTCTGGCAGTCGGATAGACGTGTTTGGGTCTGTTGGATGCCAGTCGAACTTTTTTTTAGTGACTGTATTGCGCAACTGGTGGCGGAAGCATAAGGGTAGGGGAGTGTTTTGCTGTGGTTTGGCCTGGGTCCGTTAGCTCCTGTAGTTGGACTCTGAGTTGTATATGGGTCTTATGAACATTGCTGAACTCTAAGTTGTATGTGGACATTCTGGACAATGCTGCACTCCCAACCCTTTAGCAATATTTTGAGGAGATACCCCTTTCTCTTCCATCAGGATAGTTGTTCCATTCTCACATCGAGGCTTGCACAGACGTGTTTGGACGAAGTTGGCATTCAAAAACTGAACTAGGCTTCTCAGTGCCTTGATATACATCCAATATAACACCTTTGGGATGAATTAGAGAGCATATTACGTTGCCAGATAAATCTACCATCCTCTCTGCAAGGACTCATTTCAGCTATGATGAACGTCTGGAAGTCAATTCCTGTAGCCACCTATCAAAGACTGGTGGATAATCTTCCCAAACGGGAGCAGGCTATCATCAATGTGAAAGGAGGACCAACAACATAGTAATATGTGATTCAGTGCGCTCTAAGTCCATACCACAGGTTGTCCTGATAATTTTGGCCAGATAGTGTACTTCAAAAGAAGTAAAGAATTTCTGTTCCTTAGACAATAAATCACTTATGGTTCTTTTTTTTCCTCTGGTCATATTGGTAATGCTTGCAAAATATTCTTGTAGCACTGAAGTGTTTAAGCCCGCCTCCTTTTCTTAATTTTGCTATTAAAATATAACGAGTTATATAATTCTGAATATTAATTCTTTAGACTGTGCTAGACAATTTAAATGGTTGCCTTGAAGAAGATTTATTTGTCAATACAAGGTATACCTCATTGAAACGGCCGTTGTTTGGTATAAATCCTATAATTCAAAGTTTGATAATTTAGTAATTTTTAATCACATAAGAATGTATTTTTTTATTTAAAATGTTAGTATGTAAAGAAAATTTTATTAGATAGGAATATTTGGTCAGGAACATATAAAATTTAGAGCTGAAGTTTTTCAACAGTGCATTGATTGTCTAAAAGAATATAAAATATCATTTTTTAAAGTAATTTAAAGCAACTTTTTAACTGGAATTATATGACATTTTCTATTAAATTATAAATTAGTTTTTGGTCCATGGTTAGAATGAACACATTCTTGAATTGAGTCAATTCACGCAATTCCTCAATTATACGACAAATGTTACACAATGTCCATTAAAGTTCGTTTATTTATTGGAACAAAAATTTATATCATGAAAAAAACTATTTTAATTCTTTTAGAAATTTCAATATTTACTGACATTTATACTTTCATTTTGACTTACTTATAAAAGAAACTTGCAATATTTACAACCGTAACTCTTAAAGCAAAACTGTCTAAACAATTTCCCCCTTGTTTATATTTTCGTTTTCATGATATTCACAATAATGAAAATATGAAATACATAAACGACTGAAAAGGAAAAAAAAATTAAAGTATTTAAAAATTTCTTTTCATGAGTGTGCTGAAATGTGAAAAATTTTAAACATTATGGACAGTAAAACAAAAAACTAAAACCATGAGGTACTGAATTTTTTTTTATATATAAATATTTCGTTTTGCTCAACGTAACTGAGAGAAAAAACATTTTTTTAGAATTCAGTGTATCAACAAAAAAAAGTATTTAAACCCTTTTTTATTTTTAAAATTTTCATCAACCTATCTTTTCCACAAGAATTCTGATCACACAGGGCAGAAATTTCTGCCTTCGTACAACAATTTCTCTGCTTCTGTATAATGAATACAAAATATTGACATAGCGTACAAATATCAATAGCTTTCTTACAATACATCATTTTAACCTACTTTCATCATTATTCCAGTCTAAGGAAAAAATTTAATCTAGGTTGAAATATATCAGCTTTCATTAAATAAGCCTTTTCAATGAAGATTCTTGTCAAATTAATTAAAATTCTGTTTAAAAGGAAACCCTATGCCAAAGTTTCCTGATTCTTATTCCGCTGATACAAGATTGAATTTTAAAGAACTTGGGAGGTCTATTGATATGAAGCAAGTTGTGAAAGACGGAAAAATAAGCATGGAATTTTTTGCCGGCGAAAGACATGTCAAATATTTACGGGTTGGAGAACAGCAGGTTCTATTAACATATGGCTCTAATGGTAAGACCAACTCTTTATACTTAAGCTCTTATTTAACTTGACTTGCTTCATGCTGTTAAAGATGTTTTTTTAATCGCAACAATTCCTTCACTTAATGATTTACTGAAATTTTATAAATTTGTGTGTCCTGAAACCGATTTTTACTTTCTGTAAATTTTCAGCATCTATAACATATAGAGTAAAAAACTATTTTTAATGATGAATATTTCTCATTCCCCCCCCCTTTTAGCTTTATATCCAAACTGTACTGTAAAAGATGTAAAGCAAGCTGGCATTGTTCTCGAAGCAGAGGATGCTGGCCCAAACAAAATTCTGGAGAAGCTTCACAATACTGTTCACGGTAAAAGAAGCTCTGAGTTCTTTCTTTCCAGTTATACGTATGAAAATAGCGTGTTAGTTAGAAAATGGGAAGGTTGCTTTAAAGATCCTGACATTAATGCTTCGTTCGCTTTTGCGGGTAAGTAAAAGTCGCCTTTTTCGAAATTTTACAAGAACAAATCTGTATTTTGATAGCAACAGGAGAAAAGACATTCATTTTACGAAAGTTGTAAATCCTTTACTAGGGAAACAGAGAAAAAAATGCCGATAACAAGTGGATTAAAAAAATTCTGGAACAATAATCAAAAATTGTCAAATTTATTTCTAAAAACTCATTTATGCTAAAAAAAGGTTTACATGCTTTGATCTGAAATTGGGGTTTCTGTTAAGTAGATGAGAGGATTACTCAAATTTAAACATTTTTAATAATTGGAACCTACTGCTTAAATTGAGGTTCTCATTACTTCTGAAGTATAAGAAAATTATTTTGGTCTTTTTGACTAAAATATAAGTTGATTGATCTTACTATATTTTAACTTGGTCTCACTGTAGAATTGTGTCGGAATTTGAAATTTCATTTTCTAGTCTTGAAACCAAATTTCAGTAAACATTTGCCTTGCATGGAGAACTAACACATCATCTTCGTTTAGTAGACATTTGTAAATGTTGACGACATAAGAGCCGTATCCATCATCTGACTGTAAACCAGAATGAGAAGGTCAATCCCAAAATAGTTCTGGAACCTAATTGTTTGCATCACTTCTTTCGTATTTGTGCGCGTCCATAGCAATCAATTCTAGCATGCGTTTAGTTACAATTGAAAAACAAACGCTAAAAAAGAATGCAAGAGGGACGAAAAATAATCCCTGAGAAATAAGATATAGATCGTAGTTGCCTTGAACTTGAGTAGAAAAACTAAATGACATTTTCTAATTCTGAAGTTTCTCGGAAAAAGGACCTTTGGGTATAATCAAGCGTTGGACCAATTTTTTGGATTTTTTTGAACGCGCAATGATCTTTTCTCGTGCATGTTTCCGTAGAAAAGTTATTCTGCAAAAAATTAGAGAATTGGATCTTCTTGAGACAGCAGTGGATTAGATTCTTTAAAATTGAACCGTAAACTCTGAAAGCTTAAACGTAATCAGATGGCTTACATAAGGAATCTTCAAATTCAGATAATTTAAGTGATTAAATTTGTCTTTTTAAATTTACTATATTTAGGTAATTGGAATTTCAAAATGGCAATAAAAAATTTCAAAAGTGGTTGTTCTGTAAAGATAATATATGAAAGCATAATCCAAGTATAAAGTGTAATTCGGATTATGATTAAATTTTTAAGAAATAATTCTTTTTATCTTGGAGGCAAATTCAGCAATACAATGACTATTCAAATGCAGCAATACGCATAATGGACAAGAGTGAGGTGCTTAAAATTGAACACTTTGAACTTGATTTAGAATGATCCAATTTTTTAATATTATTCTAGAGGATTTTTATTTTTTTTAGTTCTGCTTTATTTCAAATGTGTGGCAGCAAATTTAATCTCACTATTATTTTTGTTATAGATGAAATATGGGACAACAGCCGAAAATCTTTTCTTCATAATGCTTATTACGTAGTGTCAGCAGAAGCACAAATTGAAACAGAATTCTTAGTTGCATTGGTTAGTAACTTTGATCCTAAGGCTCCTTCTGATATGGAATTCATGGTAAATAAATAAATATTTATATCAATTTTCTTTTACTGATAAATTTTTAAAAATCAATTCACATTGATTGAGTATTAGATTAAAAAACAATGTGATTCTAGGAGTTACAAGAATTTAAATAAATTAACTGTTACGAATGTCAGGCGGACATCCGATTCGTTCTTATTCCTTATAATTTTTAGATATGTGGTTCTGATGGTTAGGAATGGCATGAAAACGATTTCTTGACTAAAAGAATAGCGTTAAAAGAATAATGTAATACTAAAATAAGACACAAGAAAAAAAAACGTAAAAAGTTTTACTAACTCACTTTTGTGAGTGCATTAAATGATGCATTTGTCTGCTTGATACAGATTAAATAAGTTTGGTGATGTCATTCATACATACGTAGTTATAGCAACAAAAGGTGTTTAGAAAGGAGTGCAAAAATTAAATATTTAACTCATAATTTTCACAAAAAATAATTATAACTGAGTTAGAATTTACATGCTACCGTTTTTTAAATTTTTCATAGGAAATAAATAAGATTGCAAACTTTTTCGAATTCATGAAGAAGGTTAATTGTTTAACTTATTTATCCAAAGAAAGCTCTTATCCGATTTGCAAACATTCCCTAGGAAAACGCATGGACCTCACATTATTGATGCAACACGAGGAATATTTCAAAAATTTCTCTAGACAACATTCGAACATACTCCGATAGTCCAGACATAGCGTCTCTGGATTATAATTTCTTAAACTGTTAAAAAAACATTAGGTTGAGGGATAATTTTAGCAGGAATAAGAAGAAGAAGAATCTATGCATCTTTGGCTTCATTCATAATCAATTTCAATTTATTATTTAAAATTGTAAAACAAAAAACTCTAAATATTTCAAAAATATGTAGATGCTAAAGATGCGTAGAAAGACAGAAAAATAATATTCGAGTCATTTTGCGAAGTTATAATTCGAAAAATTTCTTTTATAAATCTCATGTGTTATTACTTATTTTGTCTCTTTTGTTGTCCTCTATGTATCTTCTGAAAAGATAAATAAAATAAATCTTGATAGTAAAATTATAGATTTTTCAACTGTTATTTGTCAGCGATTTCAATCTATTATAGAAATTCGTATAAATGTAAAGCCAATAAAAATTCCCAAGAATTTACCAGATTAAATAAGAAATCAAGAAAAAGTCCTTTATACATGCAGACCTTTTTTGAGGTCGATGGTGGGTGGACGAAGAAATGATTTACTGTTTCTTAGAGTCAGACATTAAACACCAACTTTTTTCACTAGAAGGCTTGCCAGGTCTTAAACTTCATTTGCATATCTTGGAAGCATTATGGAATTTTTATTCAGCTTCTTTCGGCACAGGATAAGGCATGGCATTCGAAGGAGGTGAATACATTAAGTTACTCAAGGACTCATCAGAAATCTTGAGTAGCTTTGATATCTATGAAACCTCCTCGACTGCAATATCGATACAAAAGGGACTATTTCTCGCCGAAGAAGATTTTACGTTTTTAAAAAATTACAATTGAATCTTGTTTCGAATTAGGAGCAATTTAATATTTTAGACAAAATAGTTTAGGAGCTAAAATGGGCCTTTTTAAATTTTATTTTCTATAATGCAATTATAGGAATTCTTCAAAATATGGAGTTTATGTAGAAGGAAATTCTATATTAAAACGATAATTCTTATGATCTTTACAGATTTAATTATTAATTTATATTTTTGTTTCAATGAAATCTTTGCTTTTATTGAAATTGGAATTCCTCTTTAAATAAAATATATTGTATGGATATTAAAAATAAACATAAAAAGTTAGTGAGGCTGGGGCAGAGAATTCGAACCGCATCCCTTGGGCGGTGAGTTCAAACTCTCCAGCCAAGGACTCTCCATGTGTGTGGTGGACGCTACATCTGTCGTGGTCTCAAAGTCCTCCATATCAAAAATAATACCACTCAAGGTACTGGGTCAGAGGGGATAGTTCTCTGTTCCAGATCGTTAATTAATAACTGCAAAAGAATGAATGGAATCCATTAATAAAGGCCACCCAATAAAAAGGACTTGTGACGTGTGTGAGCCTGAAGTCAGACTTCTGTCCTCGGGTGCTCAGGGATCCATACTCTCAGTAGCTACTGCACCCCTCTTTCTGTTCTAATGCGCGGAACACGAGAACAACAACAAAAAGTTAGTTTTGCTTATTCTCTAAACCAGTCCTACAGAAGGGCACCTCGATTATGGAGGTGAGATACTTCTGGTATTGGTTGTTGTTTTTCGCTTTCCTCGTGGGTATGTAAATGTTAGAGGGTTGAATTACCTCCACTCGAATCACAGAATACATTCCCTCCCGGTGGAATTAGGATTCCAACTTGGTCCTTGCCTCCTTGCTTTCTTGATGACAGTCATTCCCTTCAATAGCCTCCCGTGGAACGGATGTCACTATCCTACGAGAATGAAAGGCGACATCGTAAGTATGTATTCAACACTGGAGAAAACCCTGGGGCCAGTGCATTACTACTCTGTGTACTTTCCTCGGTATGGGTATTTTGGGAAATCGCATAAATTATAGCAACAATTGCAATATTGAACTGAGCTTGGTCTAGGATTTTTTTGACATTCCTATATACTTCCCATTAATATTATACTTAGTAGCATATCTGCCCACCTGTATGTTCCTAAATTCTTCTTTAGTTTTGACATAATGCAGCTATCTAAATAGGATACATTTATGAAATTTGCTGAATTAATTTTAAAAACTATCTAATTTATAATTATGTTTTGCTCTCACTTGGAAATATTTTTTTCAGCCACCAGAAAATGTGTATTGTGATGGATTCACACCTCAAACCAACAAGAACCCCCCTGCGATGCCAGATTATTTTAGCTACGATTCGGAATTAATTGTTTACAGGGATACAGAAGGAATTGACCCAGTTATTACTCATCGTACTGTAAGTAAAATTATTTCTGAGTCATACAAATGTGTTTGCATTTTTTCACTATTATGATCTAGCATATTATGTAATTGGAGAATTTAAATAAAATATTTCAGGAATATTTAAATGGAATATACAGGTTTTTAAGAAAATAATGGAAACACCTTAAATTTATAAAGAGTACTTTTTTCAGCATGGTTTAGTGCCACTTTTGGCACATGATATAGCTTGGATTCGTCTAGAAATCGATTCATACAAGTGTTGAATAGTCTTGTACCATTCTTCCCGGAAATATTGTGAAAGTTCAGAGAGAGATGCTAGTGAAGGATATCGATACCGTATTGAACGCTCAAAAGTAGACTAAAGATTCAATATATTGAGGTTGGGTTACTGTGCAGACCAAGTCATATGGTTAACTTCATCCTTTTGTTCATTAATCCGCGATTTCACAAGTCTCACTACAGGGATAGGTGCATTATTATACTGAAAAATTCCATCTCTTGCAGAAAATAAATTTTGCATAATCATGAACCAGGTCAGCTAAAATTTATCTATAATATTCCATAGTGATCCTTCCTTTCAAGATTACGATTGGTCCAGCTGAAAATCACGATATGACACGCCCTCTCATGACAAATCCACCTTCATGTTTGACATTTAGAAGGAGACAATGAGGATGATACTCTTGTATAGCTGTCCACCAAACGGGCACCAGTCCTGTTGTATATAAAATTGTGAAACACGATTCTTCAGACCATGTTACTGACTTCCACTTATCAACAGACCAGATTTTGTAATTGTGACACCACTCCAGACTGCGTTTACCATTAACATCTGTGACAAGGGGCCTGCGAATTGATGCTCTGTTATAAGTGTTCTGTTTATAAAGGAGATTTCCAATTGTAATCACCGACACTGGAGAGTCCATACGGGTATTGAGCTATGCGATCACTTTTGCTGCAGTTGTTCGTTTTTTAGACATTACAAACCGTTTCCATACCCGTAGGTTTTCATTGAGCTTTTCTTTCGCCCACTATTTTTCTTTGCCAAGCTTGTCTTTCTGCACTTTGTATATGTTGTAATTACTTTAGACACTGTACCTCCATAAACGCCTAAAAGTTGGGAGGATTTCGCCAAACTTAATTTAGCTTTACGGACTACTACAGTTAGGCCTCTTTGAAAATCTGAGAGTTCCGATATTTTACACTTCGGAAAAAAAAATCCGAGAATTACAGAACTTCGATGAAGCTAGCACATACTACCAGAAAATATACATTGCAATTTATAAAAAAATTGGGGACTATCATTATATTATAATGCTTACGAAGAGCTTTCAATAACATCCTTTTTATTATCAGGTATTTCCACTATTTTGATAATCACCTGTATATGCATGGTGCAGTCACATTAATGTAACCACAAGTCAATATCCAAAACAACCAATTTTTGCTGAGCGAACAACTGGGAGACGGGCAGGAAGAGAGTAAATTAGGTTTCTGAAGGTATTCCCTGAGATGTTGAACCATACCATCTCCAGTGCTCAACCAGGCCAACTGCGCTATGTTACGTGGGTGAAGGTCCATGGGGCGAATAACTCGATCGAGTTGTTCCCAAAAATTCTCAATTGTGTTCAAGTCAGGAGAATGTTTTGGCCAAAGAAATACGACAAATTCTTTCTAGGCTATTCGAACCATGCACGTACACTGCGAGCTTTATGACTCGTTGCATTGTCCTGCTGGTAGATGCCATCATCCTGAGGAAAATCAATTCAGATGTAGGGGTGAATATGGTCCACGTGTTCATCCTATCGGACTTTCCACAATTATCAATGCACCCAGAGAATTTCACGGAAATATTCTGCAAACCACAATGCTCACTCTTCCAGCTTGAACCCTTCCAGTAATTAATGCAGATTGTTTTTGTTTAGACGCTTCACGCTGCATACGCCAACGTCCATCTGTCTGATGGAGTAAAATACGTAATTCATGGGAAGAAGCCAAATGCCTCCACTCAAGGAAAGTGGAGGTTGCAGGAATGACGTGCAAATTTAAGCCTTCGTTGCCGATGACTCGCAGTCTGAAAGGTGAATTAACCAGGCATCTGCTGTGGAGGACCGCCAGCAGCAACACTTGCCAATCCGTCGTTGTGAAGACACTGATGTTAACTCCTTGGTTCATCTGGGCGGTCATTTACTCAGTGGTTACACGTCTGTTCACTCCAACGAATCCCCGCAGCCGTCGTTCAAATCTGTCATCTATGGCCCATGGCGCAAATCATTTGACACGTCGCTGATTTTGGATAGCACCATTTTACCATGCATGGTATAGTTTTATGATGGTGGCCCATGAACAGATTTTTAAAATTAACTGTTTCGGAACTGCATCCACTCTTGATCCGAAAGTCAATGATCATGCTCTTTTTGAATGTCGCATAAATCGCTCAGTTCCTGCATAACTGCAAGAGCTGAAATGTTTTTCAGAAGTACGCTATTTAATAGTATGAAACAACAAGGAGCTATTGAAATAATAAATATATAGAAAAATAAAAACTGATTTGACTTAATGTTTATATAAACCTTATTAAAAAATATATAATTGAAAATGATCTAATTCAACTCCATTACAATATTTCAAACAAATGGAGTGAGCTGGATAGAATGAAGGAACTTAGTTATAGATTGATAAAAGGTATTTAACCCATATTTCCCAGTTAACATTCCTTTTAATTTATAATATGTATGTTATTTAGTTGAAAAAAGCATAAATTAATGGAGTTATGTTTATGTCTTGTGGTATGAATATTATTCCGTTGAAATTTTAGATACGATAACTGGAACTGTATTTACGATAAGATACTTAATAATAGGACTCTATCGATTCCTTTTTCATGCCATCACTTAAAAGTTGATCGTGACTTTGAAGGGTAGTACCTTTATAAGGAATTATCATGAAGTTTGCAAAAATTTCTTTTAAAATTTACCGTGCAATTGTATGATTGGTTGCTAATTTATCAGAAATATATTGGCTTAGTGCATAAGTAATAACGAGATTATTTAGAAAAAGTTAAATTCCCCTCACCCAAATATGATGCCGATGTAAATAAAAGTTGTTCTTATAAATAAAAACATCACTTAATTAGGCGCTGTAAAACGACAGGAAACTAGATCGACAAACATAGTAATGACTACGAAGAAATTACGAAGACCCTACTAAGATATCTGAAGTATCTTAGTTAATTGATCGTAGATCATGTTGCATTCATAAATGATATTCAATTAGCACATAATTTAACTCAATATGTATGAAAGGACGTAGTGCTGAACATTTTGACCTCCCATCATCATTCTCGAGATGTCTGCTTCCAATGGTTCCTACAGTGATTATTACTACTCTAATTCACATTATCGAATATTTTCATATTATACGAAATACTTGCCTTTATCTGCACGTTCGTAAACGTGGAAATTTTGATGTGTATCAGACCGCCACTTCTCATGCATACAGCATGAGAACTGGCGGCCTGATTACAATGTAAAATGTCATCAAACCGTAACATTATGGTGCTGTTAGAAATAATTTTTGCCAAAAAAATAGTTTCTCCCCAAATTTTAGTGAAATGACCGAATGCAGCTCTAAAGGCAGCAGTCACGTTTCTAATCGTAAGGTTTGGAAGAATGTTGCAGCAAATTAATGGAAATATAGAAAAAATCAATAAATGCAGAAAAATGGAATGCACGCAAAAAGAATTTAATCGATAATAATGGGAGTAGGTGAAAGGAATAGGTACAGCTCGAAAAAATCAAGGCAAATGAACATAGGAGATCGAATTACAATAACATAAGAAGTGACAGTGTAAACCCAAATAAAACGCTACCAAAAATTATTAACCTCGCAAAGCACTAAATGGTTGTACAACAAAGCTTAACTTAAAAACAATTTATTTACAGTATGTACCTGAAATGAAACAAAACAGCAAACAAATTATTCAAAATCGTTTTACGGAATAAATAATTTTAATTTCCTTTATTATGTTTTATTTTGGTAGTTTTACTTTATTTAAGTACTAGCCGCCTTTGACGACCAGTCGGTTCGCCAGTATTAATGCCGACTAAAAGGTTAAATCATTTTTTATATAACTTGGTCTCATAATAAGTTTTTCAGCAAAATATTTTTAAGTTCAAATTTCGATAATCATGTAATTCACTTATACTATTATGTAGGCCTTAAGTAGTCCTATCTTTGAACTTCGCATCTCTCTCTGATTTTCTATCAGTGCACGTAAAATTCAATTTTAAATTAAAGTGGAAATGATGGAAGTGCACTTAATATAAAGAAATTTTTACTCAATTCAAGTACGCCTGTAAATAAAACTAAGAACTGAAAGCAGAATAATCCGACATTGAAGTTTTATATTCAATACAGAAATTGAAACATTATAATGTTTTTTTTATAATTTATAAAATCTCAAGGATTATTCAGCAAAAATTTCACAGATTAAATGAAACATTCAGTTTTTAATTTTATTTTTAGATGTATATAAATGCTCTCAATAATAACATTTTTTAAGGTTTATAAAAATTAATAAAAATTATGGTTTAAATTCCTTTGGTCTTATAGATTCATATTTGTAAAATAATCTTAATATTTCAACTGCTAAATAAATAAATAAGCATTTCTATTTTCTTCAAATCTGGCTGATTTATTCAGTTCTGAATATTGAAAGTTTAGAACAATCATCATTTTCATAATCTAGACCAATCATTCTAGAGTAACTCTGATTGGCTTCTTTGATATCTTGGTAAAGTGATCTAAAATCGCCAGTTAATATCGAATAGTTATATTGAAATTTTCATAGATCGATCAGCTTTGATAATTGATTTAGTTCATTCGAGTACCACTTTTTTTATTTTAAGGACTTATTGTCTCAAGAATATTATGTTAAATATGATTCACAGACCAGATGATGTATGTAAAATTTTAATTCATCAGTATTTTTCCCTCAATCAAATAATTATATATTTTACCTGAACCAATTGCTAAGAAATTTATGTCTATCCCCAAAAAATTAAGAAATTAGATGTTGGGCTCCGATTACAGAAGATGCCTTGTAGATGTTAAGCCATATATGCCTTAAATATAACTATTTAATTGTATTAGTAATATATGTATAGTAAAATATCATAGGAACATTTTCCATCCATTTATTTTCCAAAAATATCATGTTTCATAATTGTTTCATTTTATACAGACACGTGCCGAAAATGACATTTTTATATGTTTAATTTGGAATGATAGTTGATTTATTTTTTCTCATTTGAGAACATGATATTGTTTTGGTTAGAAAGTTTTGATGTCTCCGAAATATGCGGGTAAAAATAGTTTTATATGCTTTTACAAATTTTGCATTGTTAATTATTACGTATGCTAGTTTGAAAGAAGATGCGTTTTCAAATAGCTGACCTGCTTTTATCAGTGTAGCTTTAATGTTAAGTATGCTTCGTTGAAAGCAGTTGCGTTTTTATTTCGCATGATTCATTAAAATGCGGAGATAAATTACAATCCCGAAGGCGAATTCTTTGATCTGCATAAAATTTCTTCTTCACATAAGTAAAAGTAACAATTCAAAACATGTCTTATTGTTCTAAAAATTTAAAAAAAAAGAATGCAAAAATATTTTACTACTACTGATTATCGATTGCTTTTTGTTCGTCGTTTCTTTGAAATGACGTCATCTTCAAATTTGTTTAAGATTTCTTGCTTTTAAATAATTAATCTCGCTATCAGAAGATTATCGTTTGGTGCTTTTCTAAAAATTCTTTTTCAGTTTTAACTGTCGCACTTTTGTAATATATTTTTACTTTGTATTTTTATTCATTTGAATTCTTTAATTGAATTAATAATTTTGATATTGCAAACGACCAAGAAAAATTTATACTTTCATTTATTGTTTAAAAAATATCACATTTCCTATTTATTTCATTTCATATAATCACGAAATGAAAATTATATATTTTCTGTTTTATTTTTGGTAGTAATTAACTTTTTTTTAAATCAGAACTTATGAAAATGTAATGGCAACATTTTATTAAAAGCTGGTATTTTTTAGATCCTCGAGAAGATAAAATTTTATTTTTATTTTATGCCAAATAAATTGTTGAAAAAATACGATTAAATTAAATGTTTAAAAATTCATTTAAAATAGAGCTTTAATTTATGGATCAAAATAATAGTATCATTGAAAAGTTAATTTTTTTTATCTTTAACTTGATTCAAAAATTAATTTTGTGCTGTAATATTTTCGGCAGTTATAGTGAAAAAACGTCAAAATTTGGCTTATTTTTTAATTAATCAAAATTTTAATTAAAAATTCAATAAAAGGGCTCCGAGGTGCATATTCCCGGCACCCAAGGTATACATATACCAAATTTAGTAGCTGTAGGTCGAACGGTATGCCGTGTACAGCGCCAACAGACACACACACATTGTGCTTTATTATAAGTAAAGATAAGCAAAAAATAGCCAAAAATTGTAGAATTCCGAAAATTCCTTACAGCGATTTTAAAGCGAAAAATCACCAAATAATGTTAAAATCCGCCGAATTTCTTTGGTGATTTCTTGGCTTGGCTAACGGTTAAGCACCTTTATTTTAATTCAAAAGTACTTCAGAAGGAATCCGAAATATCGATAAATTAAGAATGTTTAATTTTAAATGCATCACACACTAAGGAAATGAACAGAATCGTTTCATATAATCGGTAGAAAACATATTGAGTCTTACTCATTTGACGAAATAAATTAAAATTTTTGGCGAGAAAGTTAGTTTTTAATTAATATAAAATTAACCACTCAATTAACCGGAATAAATAGTTGCTTATGTTCTATTCTAGATTATAATCTATCTCTCTGATAAATTTCGTTCAGCCGTTCTAGTGTAGTTGACTAACATTTTCTATCCATCTACCATCCTTCCAAACTTTCACATTCCTAATAGTAGTATAGATTTGGCTTCTGGACCATCTTCGTTTGAAAAATATCTCAAAATATCCCAAAAAATGTTGTTACGCGCTCAAAAATGTTAAGCGAGATGTTGAACACCATTACAATAGGTTACTAAGTTCAAAGACAATTCTTTGTTTTCTGTTAAATTATTTATTCAGCTTTATAAGACTGTTTCCATACAATATAAATTAATCAAAATACAGATGTTTAGTAATCATAAGTAAGGACAATGTACAATTTCATCATTTTTAACTGCGCATTCAGAAGCGTATAAATGGGAAAATCTTTGAGAGCACATGCTAAATAAAGATAATTTTGGGATAATTACGTAGCAAAATATATTATCCTAGAATTTCAAAATATATTATCCTAGAATATTGTATTACGTGGTCATCGTTATCGCTTCTCATTTGGTAGATTTTCAAGGCGTCTCTGTATCATTACATCGTTTTTATTGAAACTACGAAAAAAGGCATCTAAAGGGGTTTAAATAACGACTTTTAGCTCAAAGACTTAACTAATTTTCTCCCATATTTACTTAAGCTTATCATCTTACAAAATATTTAGAAAATCTACGTTTTTTAAAGATTAATTAGATTATTACAAATATCCAGTTTGCTGTTTATCTGTAATACCTAATAGTTTTCTTGATTATATGAAATATTTAATTGCATATATTCAGAATGCAATTAATACTCTGATGGAGTCAAGAAGGTTTCAAACAAGAGACCTTCTTCACTAAGAAACTGTGTTTGTAAGGATCTAGAGTAAGTTCAATTTAACAAACAAAGAAATGCTACCCCTGGACAAGAGTTCTCCCGAATGATCCATGGAGATTTAGAAAAAGCGTTGTCAGATCGTCAGATATTTTCATAACCTCATTGAGAATCAGAATTACGAAATAGCTGGAAAGATATCCGTCATGCAGCATGAAACCGTGAAAAACATGATTCTAATTCAAAAATAAAAGAAAGAAGGAAAGCAACCCATAATTAGCAAGCATAATTAGCAAAAGAAAGAAGGAAGCAATACAAAATTAGTGATTAATTTATTATTATGATTTAAAAACATGAATAATGTGATTGAAATAAAGATCCATAAAAATGTAATGGTTTAGGATCATTTGATCAATAAAAAAATCAGAAAACAGCAGAAACAGTCTTAGAAAAACAGCAGAATTTTTCCCGTGATAGTTTAATACACCTTAGTGGTGAAATTTAAAAAAAAAACATTAAAAGCCTTCTTTTTCTCTTATGAGTAAGACCGTACCTTCCTATTTTTCTTTTTTCATTTTACAGGAGCTTAAGAGCAAACCAATTGAAAAAAAAAGAAAAAAAAAAGGATGATTTTCTTATTTTATTTCTGGCTTCAATGATTTTCTTATTTTATTTCTGGTTTCAATGATTTTCTTATTTTATTTCTGGTTTCA
>JAOUZG010010951.1:82101-102181 GCA_026289955.1 Argiope argentata
AATGATTTTCTTATTTTATTTCTGGTTTCACCATGTGAAGATTCTTTCTAAAAGAGAAAAGTCATTGAACTGAAACAACCAACACATAATTAATAATAACTTCAGTTACAGCTTCTCAGAGGACAAACGATAAATATAATATTTAGAAATTAAAGGAAAGGTAGAAAACGACTTTTTATATAATCAAATACTATTGTCAATTAGCTCACACATACAAACGCAATAACTTTAAAAACTGTGTTTACACTTTTTACTTTTCCCTGAAGAAAAGAATGTAATGGAAAAACAAAATAATACTGTAATGGATATCAACACTTCTACTTCCCTAATTTGAATATTCTTAATAGAAAAGGGACCTCTCCCCCTTTCCACACTTGAATAAGAATATTTAAATGATAAATATGCATAAAGAACAATTAGAACTACTACATTTGAGAAATAAATAGATAAATAAAATGAATAGAAACCGACAACATTCCAGAAAGTAACTTTTGATAAAAATTGAATGCGAAATATTACCAAAAAACATCTTTAATTAAAACGTCTGCATATCGCCAACAAAAAAATTGCAATGCATGAACACTTTTTTATTTTATGTCTAAATATTTGAAGAAATCAATCGATAAGTTGGTACCAGCCACAAAGCCGTTATACAACACTCTAACACATAACATCTAATAACAATAATTCAAAAATTATTATTAACACAGAAGCGAACTACATTTACTTAATTTAAGTTAATTTAAGTGCATATCTGAAAAAAGGTACACATTATGTACACACTGTCAAATAATAATGTTTGAATTGTGTCTATGAAATGTTTGATCTATGAAAATGTTCACACATTTATTTTTTCAACTGGAGTTGGAGAATAATGCATTATAAAAATGGCAATAGATATCTTTATTCTTATTTCCACATTTGAAGAATTCTAATAAAGTAAAGAACTTAAAACTAGAAAAAAAAACATTAGTAACAGTTAAATATAAATAATTATTGCCTGTCGTTTTATAAGTGAATAAATAAAGTAATTCTATGAATTCCATATTACTATGCTAGAAAATGAATGTTTATAACAGTTATATATAACAGTTTTTATAGTAGTTATAGCAAACAGTTTTTATAGCAGTTATAACAGTTATATATTACAGTTTTTTAACAAAGAAAATGTCACGAAACTAGAACTTATTTAACTTTCCACCAAAAGAACTTGGTGGAAAATGTCCTAGAATTTTTGGAAGAAGTGAACAATCCAACTTGAAAAAAAAAATAATCCAGTGAAATATGCCTTTATTTCTGCTTTCAGCATCTGATAAAAATCAAACGAGAACTTCTAACACATAAGGGACAATGATCGCAATTAGGGCTTCTGTGTGAACAATGGATAAATACTAAAATCTGTTCAACGTAGAATGAGGTTTACTGAAAAAAACACATCATTTTATTTCATTGAGTCGATCCATTTAATCCGTTTAAGTGTTTGATAAAAAATGCCTCTTGTTCGCAAATAAAACTTCATAAAACTTATGGAAGTACTTAAACTTTTTTATCAAGCTAGCCAGGATCATGGTTGTCTTTCCCTAGAATTTACTGGAATATAAAGTAGTTTCGGGAAATAAGTATAGAACCCAAGACGATGCATGAAATCAAGAAAGGCATAAGAGGTACTGGTGTCAATTCCTTTAGTACGATTCGCCAACTTTATGACAGACGCTGTTCCAAAGCTCTTTGAGAACGAAAAAGATACCTGCTTCTGTCTGAAAATAAAAGATTGTTTTGTCAGAAAAGAGAAGAGAATTTAAATTGGAATTTTTCTCTTTTTCCGTATCAAACTTTGAATGGAGTTTTTACTGGTAAAAGTTTGAAATATGAAATCATTGTTTGATGTTTGTGAACTGCTACTCAAATAAGAATTTTATATTTGCTTCATAGATAAACAAATAGTTGATAACACCAGGTGGAAAAATTAAAAATATCTGTTGCCTGTTAGCACAAGATATTGTGCCATGTCTCCATGATATTGTTTGATATTTTCAACACTACGTAATATCGTGCAGATGAGTAATTTATAAAATGGCGATTAGAGCAATTACTAAAAGCAGGACTCTTTCTCGATATTTCTTTAAAATAAATTCCTCATATTATCCCACTCCCATAAAAATGTTATGATGATAGAAGAGTTGTAGTTAAATTTAATAATACTCATAAAATGAAATATGATAGTTAAAAATACAGTTGTTAATCACAATAAATAAAATGAGCAAAAATACTATAAAACATAATGACTGTAAAATCGAAAGACATGCAATTTTTCCTAAGGGGTCCTCTAAAGCACGAACGCGAGTACCCCACTTAGACTCTATGAAATGACGAGATTAAAGAAACACATAATGATTTTATATTTCTCTGATAAATCAATATTTTCAGAGAAATAATTGCATGAATTTCTGCTTCAAATCCGTTGTAAGTGATTTAAAATTTTAATATTCTATCAAATATTTCCTGAGAAAGTTTAATAACATTTAATTATAAACTTTCAAAACAACTTAAATTACAAAAAATATTTTATTGATTCATCATTATGATACCGATAAAATGATGGAATTCACTTCATTTAATATTGAATTACGCATAATTAGATTCGGAGCTGTAAAGTGATTTTTCAAAAATTTATGTTTTATATTTAAAAAATTTTAAGCGAAATTTCGCTCACCTTAATAAGGTTATTTCTTAAAGCATTATATACAAAGATACTTGTTGTACATCTTTAAATTCATAAACTCATCTTTTCATATATATATATATATATATATATATATATATATATATATATAGTTTTGCAATTTTTCTCATATTTTAACTTATTTTTAGAAATAATTATGGAGGGAATTTTCAACATTATTTTTCATTGCACAATTTATATAAGATATTTTACATTGTTTCCTCAAATCCTTTAAATTGTTTGTTTTCTTCTATTGAGAAAAGAATTTGAAACGTCCAATAAGTTTAATGGTAAAAATATATGCTAAACTTTCTAGAAAAGTGAAGGTAATAAGTGATTTTATCGCTTACAGATATTAGATTGTCTCTTTCTTTGTATAATCATGGCTATAAGATTGTCTTTATTTCAGAATTAGATTTGTTATATGAAATTTATTAACTGTATATGAGTTATTTAAGAGATTTTCATTACTTCTAAAGCAATAGATAATTTTTACAGAGCATTTCGTAAGCATATGCCTATTCTCCTTATCGTGTGGCTTAAAGTTTCTACAATTATAAATTTATATTATTCATTTAAGAGATATAAATAAGTTATGTAATTTGTAATCATCTAAGGAAAACAGGTATTGCTATAAGAATTTTTAACAAAACTTAACACTTTTAATTTAACAAAAATTAACACTTTTAACAAAAATTAACACTTTAACAAAAACACACACAGATATTTTATACATTAAGACCCCTCATCGCAGAGTCTCTTTATTCCAACGTAACCCTGACTTTTGCTCTGTCTTCAGAAGTGAACTCCTCGCAATTGAGATTGGTCTTCAGGCGGTTTCTGAAGCGAACTACTTTAGTGATGTCTGGATCTTGTCTGATAGCCGCAGTGGGCTTCAACATCTCAAAAATCGACTAAATGCCGGAGATCGCACAAGTATTTCGATTCACAATAAGCTCAAGACCATCTCGCAACATCACCAAATACATCTTCACTGGTTGCTATCACATTTAGGCATCCATGACAACAAAATGGCAGATAAACTGGTCAAAGAGTGTTGTTTTCAAAATACCCCCACTTCTACCAAACCGACCTATCTGGAGCTTTTCTCCATCAAAAAAATCTGCCATCAGAGAAGAATTGCTGGTTTCTCCATCAAACAACTGGTACAATGGGCCCAACCCAGGTTTCTTTCTTTCCATCTCATGGGATAGGTCATCCCATACTTGCATTTCGCGACTTGCCAGCGGACACTTGAAATGTCTTAAATTCTCTGGCCGAAAGAAATCCGTTTCCCTTTGTCCTAAATGCCAACTCTTCCAGGCCACACCCTCTCACATCCTTGCCTGCCTTGACCTCAGTGTTGGTTATATTTATTCATGTCCTTGGACAGTCACCGACCATCTCAGAGTCAACGGTTTATTTGATCTGATCTGACTCCGTCAGACCATGATGGAAATAAGAAGAAGAACACATTAAGAATGTAACAGATTATTTCTTGTGAGTGTTATCATCTTCACAATATTAGAATTCTTCTTAGTCTAGACTAGGTCTTCAAAACTATTTTAAACGTGATTTGTAAGAATTATTATTTCTTGTCTTCAGATAAAACATTTCTCACTGTTGAATCATTTTTATCACTCGTTCTGTGTTCAGTAAATTTCGCATTTGCTTTATGACATAGAGTAAGCACCTTTATATGCGCAATAATTTATCTTTAAGCACTGATTTTTCAAATTGTTTAAACTTCTTTTAATGTTTTACTAAAATTGTTTTATATTTCCATACTTAAAAAGTTTAACTGTCCAATTAGGTTATCATATGACCTTTTGATGACTTTTTTAAAGCTTCAGCTTGCTTTGGCTAATGAAGACATCTAAGGTCATTATCTACTTTTGTTCTTAAATATCGAGTAGAAAACAGCATAGGCATTTGTCACATGAAAGACGCCGCGGAATTTAAAGCTGCCTGACTCCGACAAAGGCGTAACTATCGGATATCATAGAAATGGCCTATCCTTAAAGTACATTTCAAAATTCACAGTGGCTTTTGTGATTAAGAAAAGAAAGACGGGAGGGGATTTTTGGAATGTTCTTCGACCCGGCAGACCCACGAAATTAAGAGATAGAAACCAACGAGTGCTGTCCAAAGAAATTCAGAAAATCTAGACCACACCGATGACTCCGGGGCTGTTATTTCGATAAATACCATCTGTTAGGAAGCACATTTGCTTGTCCATACTACCACCCATAAGCCTTTGCTTGTAAAATTCAATCGTGATGCTCGTTTGATGTAATGCAATGCACGTTGAAACAGGGCCACAGAAGAGTTGAAACAAGTTTTCTGAAGTGATGAATCAATATTCAATTAATATCAGTCGGATGGCAGAGTCAGGGCTTGGCTTATGCAACCTTTTTGCCAGAGCTAGGATGCATTGCGCCTACAATTAAGTTTGGCGGAGGCGGAATTGTGGTCTGAGGATGTTTCTCGTGGTGTAGACTGAGACTCTTGATCCCAATTCATACTAAGTTCGACTCCACTATTCGAGACAATTATTTGCTTTCTATGCGAAGCCAGTGTTATAGTTTGGTCATTGTTATTTCCAGGACGACAAGGCCACTTGTCATCTTGCGAACTTTACCATAGATTGGTATGATGAAAATAGGGTAAACCGACTGGACTGGCTTGCCCAGAATCCAGATTTGAATCCTATTGAAAACTTTTGAGACGAATTGGATCTCCAAATTAAGGGGTGCAGCATCGTCCAAAATCGGCGAAAAAAGTTACATGTCTTCTCAAAGCCGAGTGCAAGAAAATGCTACTGTCCATCATTCAAAAATTTGTGGAAAGTATATCTCGGTGGGTTAAAGCTGTAATTGTCATAGGTGGAGGTTCCACCAAATATTGAATATGAATAAATTGAATTTAGTTCTTTTATCACAGGTGCCTAATTACTTATTGGTAGGCATTTATCATAAATGGTCACCTTTCTTTCTCAACTTTGAATTTTTAAGAGAAGTTTATTCATATTACATTTTCCTTGATGAAATTTTGGAAGCAGCATTCCCCAACTCTAAATAATAATTTTGAAACTTGTTTTATATTAAAGCTCAGATCTTATGGATGCGTTTTGTATTCTCTGGTGTTTTCCATTTTGTTTCATTCCAAATAGGAAAAAAATTGCTTAGTTGCATGTTCAATAAGAATAAAAAAGTCTTGATAATGCTCTTCAGAACGAAACTCCTCAACCAATTTCATAAACAAAAATAGTGAAAATCTTTTTATGAAGTGAACAGAAAAATCTGAATTTAATTTAATTTAATTTAATTAATTGGGGAAATGGTTAAAAACTGATGTATGTAGAAATCTAACTTAAAAATACATTTCTAAAATTAACTAAAACTTTCTTTTTGAAATTAAAGTCAGCTGTTGCTAATATAAAATTTTTACTGATCATTGATTTTGAATTATTTTTTACTCTATATACTTGAAGATAAGGTTCCTTAGTAATGCATTGTTGTTGAATAAAATATGCTTAAAGAAATTGGGAGAATATTTTAGTCGAATTAAATTAAAGAAAATCAAGCAATGCAATTAAAATACTGTATTAAAAATGAAAATAATTAGGTATAAAACTTTGCAGGAAAATATTTGAACTTTTATGAAAATACTCAGTAATTAAATAATAATTGGCTGTAAGAACATCTGAAACTGAACTATTTTCATAAAATATCAGTGCATAAAATATCAGTGCAACGCTAATGCTATGGCTAAAAAAATGTAAAGGTTTCGTTTTTTCTTGTTATGATTTGATTTTAAAAATCTCTTTCCTACTTTTAAAAGCATTGAAAATACCATATTAATAATTTGTAACTCTATCAATGCCATATTTCATTATGGCAAAATTTTCATCATTTATAATTTCCA
Organism: Argiope argentata; assembly: GCA_026289955.1. NCBI lineage: Eukaryota > Metazoa > Arthropoda > Arachnida > Araneae > Araneidae > Argiope > Argiope argentata. The sequence goes on from JAOUZG010010951.1 coordinate 88,751, forward strand.
AGCTTGGCATTTTTATTATTTATGAAATTTATTTTTGAGGTTCGTTGTTTACAGCTTTGCCATTCGATTGTTATGAGCTCCTGGCCTTCACAGTAAGCCAACCCGACAGAATGGAAATGTAAGAAAAATATCTCCTAAGTTTCCCCGAATTCATTACATTTGGCAGAATAAATCCCTTAACTTGATTTTCTACTGTTTAAGTTGAAGATATCCTCTGATTTGAAAACATGTTATCTAATTAGTCTAACTAGGAGTCCATGGAATAGTTAGGATATTTATGGTTATCAAGGCATTTTTGTAATAAATTATGATGACCATAATTTTAAATGATAAGTTTGGTAATATAATTCAACGAACTATCTAAGTTCAGTTAAATGATAAACAAAAAATGACTCATTAAGGTTTATTATTCCTGCAAATCTAAAATTTATTGATTTTCTTTATTCATTTTTTAATTTTTATAGCCTTTTTCATTGTTATACTTTTGCAGTATTTTAGAATTCTTAATTTTAAATCATATATATTGATATTTTTAAATCACCATTAAATTTTAATTCTATATTATTTTTTGGTACAACAATCAAATATATCTTACTGCTCAAATTAAGTTAGCTTAATTAAAAAATTCAGTGAAGTTCGATCAAGATCTTTTATTTCCCTCAAAAAAATAATAACGAAATAAATGTCTTCTTGAACTTGAATTCCTTAAAATAAAATAATAGAATAAAATATAGCTCAAAATGGGTTCCTATTTGGTAAAAAGTACATAGAAACATATTAAATAAAAATTAAAACTGCCTAGAAAAAAAATCATAATCATTAAAAGAGCAATTTTTGTATGAGATAAAAATCTGCTTTAAAGTTGAAGAAAAAATTTCAGATAATGCTACCAAAATCTATAGTTTTAATTCAGGAAGAATTCAAGTCCATTTTTAATGCAATGGCACAATCTTGGTTTTCTTAAAATTTTGTTTACGCTCCCTAGTAGAATCTTGAAGAACATATAGCTAAAACTCACATAGATTATTCTGCTTTTCAATTCCTTAACATTTGAAAGCAAAAATAGTGCAGAAATTTATTTCGAAAGTTTCATCAAAGTATTTTTAATTCCAGGTTTTTTTTTGAAATATGAATTTATTCTGCTTTAGTTTCAAGAACGTTTTGAAAATTTAGAACCCCTACAAAAAATTTTTTGACGCCAATTAGATCACGAAGTTCAAAATATCTTGAATGTTAATTATAAGGTGAATTAAATATGTTACCGTCCTTAAAGTCATTTCTGATACTCAACAAAGACAAATATTTCTAGCAAATTATACGCAAAAGACTTCTTAAAAAATGAATTAGTAAAATAAAAATCGAGCAATGAAGCATTTTTTTTCCTATTATATGAAATATTTTCCCTGGTGTAAGAATTTCCTGATTAGTATCTACATTAGTTTGCAAATAAATTAAATTAAAATAAAATAAAGTGCTACTACATTGTTTTGTGTTTAGAATACTTGAGATGCTAGGTCAGTTGAAGGCAAATTGAATGGAAATAGCAAGATTAGTTTAGCAACTTAATTGAGGTACGAATGCACGTGAAATTCAGTGATAGGTATTTAAAATCAACATATTTCTTAAAAATACAAGTATAAAACAACAATTAAACGCAAAATGAATGTATACAGGAAACAGGGTAAAGTGTAAAAATAATTAAAAAATACATAAACAAAAATACATATGTTCAAAACGCAAAAGTAACAAAAATATCTCAAAATCCTACGCCCACACTTAAGAAAAACACAGGAAAACGACACAAAAAGAACTCATAATAAACTAAAATGCAAAAGTGTAAAATTAATAGGAAATAATGTGTAAACAGAAAAATAATAGCATTTAAAAATTGAAAAAATGGCGAATTGATTGACTGTCTCTCTAAGTATGAAAAACTGACTGCTTTCGTGCATATAGCTAATGATCTGCATTTTGCATCTGATATATTCCAAGAATGAATATTCTATCTAATCATCAATATTTATTTACAGATATTCGAAAAATGAATATTTTTTGCTAATCATCTATATTTATTAACAGATATATTACGATTTACTAGCTGGTATAGAACGGACCGACTTTTATGATGTCTACCAGGAGGATGGCGATACATTTTCAAAAGTAACAGAAAAGAGCATATCCATTATCCATGATTTCAAAGCAGGTAAAAGAAATACGAAAACTCTTTTTATGTCTAATAGCTCTTGGGTGAAAGTCAGACTTTTTACTTTACCGTAAGGCTTTTTCAATCAAATGTCAACACTGTTATAAAAAAAATTAAATTTTTTAGGGATTTTCTCCCTCCTATCGCCTTAGGAAATGCGTTCGTCATTTTTATGACCCTATCGAAGAGCGGCGTGACGTTTCTCCGAAGTATCTTCTGCTCTTCAAAAAAGAAGTTGTCGCTTCGATAGTTGACTTACAGACTAGGTGTTTCAGTAACTCAATAAACTGGTTTTTGTTTACAGGAAATCATTAGCTGCTAATGGCTGTCGCTCAGTTGAAATATGATACCAAATATTTCGTAAGATGAATCACTCTATAATCTGTAACAAATAGATGGTTATTGATAAACTTTTTAGCAGTCTTTGGGAAAGAGAAAGTGGTAATAATACAGATCACAAATAAAGAAAAAAGATATGAGCAAAAGTCAATAATTTTTGTAAACCGATATGTGAGTTATTTATATTTTAACGAAAATTGCAAAATGTATGAAGTAAGAGATGATGGATAAATGCTTTTGTAAACTTCAATGAGAAGAATGTAGTACTTATACAGATAAAAAAATTAAACAGAAAATAAGGAAAAAAGTGCACATCTTTTGTCTACTATTTCATGTATTTGTTTTTTATAACAAATATCAATACAAGGTATTCCAAAGGGATAATTATTGATAAAAATAGTCCTTGTTACATTTGATGGAAAGGAAATTATATATACATAGATTACAGAAAATTTTTTGTTGTGAAAAGATGTGAATAAATTACTTTTTTTTCGATTCCTTGGGGATGTTTTTTACTTCAAAAAAGCATCCCTATATCGATAGTATCAAATGGATAATTGTTAAAATAATTTTTAAACATATTTGATGAGAAAATTAAACAAACCTCAAAATAAAATTTGTATACGCAAAGATGAAACTTTCCTGCCCTGCTCTATGTGTTATTTAAATCATAAAATAATCGCTTCCCAAGATATATAAAATACATAATTGTTGACAAATCTTTGCTTGCCCTTGAGGAGAAGTAGTATCCCAATATATAAAAACTGTGAAAATAAAGTTGGTAGAAATGAAGATATGTAGCTTTGTGGATGATCGTATGCGTTATTATTATTATTATTTTAATAAAAGACACTCTACGGACTGTCAAACTATGACAGTTTTCCATTGTTATTTTTTATTGAAATGAATTTAAAAACAGATAAAAATAATTTATCTTATTAATTCCTTATCTTATTAAAAGTAATTTATCTTATTTAATAAGAAAGTAATAATTTTATTAAATCCGTTATACATCTGATTTTTACAATGTCACAAAAAAGTAAATGTGGTAATTTATTCTGTGGTAATTTATTCTATTTATTAAATGTGGTAATTTATTTCTTTTTGAACTAAAGTATTTCTTTTCATTCATTTATTTATTTTAAAATTTTTATTGATATTTCTAATTTTTTAATTTGCTATAAACCCTTAAGAAACATGTTTAGATGTATCTTTTGCAACTACCAAACTGTTTAGAGGATAATTCAATTGAATATCGGATTCAATTTGGATATTACAATTAATATCAGATTAAAAGAATCCTTTTTAATAACAATAACCTTTAAAATTATCGGACTGAGAGTGTTCTGCATTTTAGACATTATTATATCTAATAGAAAGAATATCGTAGGGTAAAGTAATTAGAAACCCAAACAATATAAAGAGTTTTCGAAGTATTCTCGTTAATAACTTCCAATTTTTGATTATGTTGATGTGGGCTATTTAATAAATTTTAAGAAAACAAAAATACGAATTTTAATTTAAAGTTTATCTTTAAGGTATTCAGTATAAATTCAGTCCAACAACCGGAGCCTGTGAAGTGGATGCTTTTCTAAGTAATATTGGTCCCATTTCGGTAAAACTGACTGGAAAAGACAAGATGTATTCTGGAAATGAATTCTTTCATTTAAATGCAGATAAAATACAGTATAATGGAGTGGTAAGAAATTATGTATTGAATTTCGCTTATATTTCCAAATTTTTTACTCAGTCTTGTAATAATTATTGATGTATGAGTAGTTATTCAAAGTTTTTTTGCTTAATTTTGTTTGAATATTTTAATTAAGATACATATTTTAACACACTTATTATTCACATGCATCTCGTTAAGAAACAATTAACCATTGTCAGTTATTTATGCAATGGTAAATAGAATATTGGATTTTTGATAGAATAAATAACGTCCATTGTATTATTAAAAATTTTAAAAAATAGTTTCATTACCATTATTTAATGTTGGGTAAATATTTATTAGTTTCTAGATATTCAAATGTTATCATTTACTTTAAGTATTTTGGATAATCTGAGATTATATATAGCCCATTTGCCATATGTTCACATTAAATCGTCTGATCAAAGTTTGGAATAAAAATTTCAAACTTCTTCGAATTTTAATTTGCTTTCAAAATATTTAGTAAAGTTTAAAAAGTTGTTCTTTAAAGGATTCTTAAAAATATATGAGCAATGGAGAATTTGTGAAAAATTGATTTGAACTTTTCCTCCAGCCCTAGGCCTGTTTCCAGTTTGAGATCCCAGATTCTAGATTAACTTTTATCCCTCCCTTGAGACCAAGGTGCATGATAATACTGTGGGACCAAGCTTTATACGCAAAATATTTACTGACTTGAGAAAATCAGTCATTGTAACTGTTTTCCTAATAAAAACCGCATTTTGAATCTGTTTCAAATAAGCAGCAACTGCTGATTCTTCCCTATCTTAATTATGTTTTTGCTTAGGGTTGGTATAATTACGTAATAAGGTAAAAAGAAGAAGGAAGAGGAAATGTATCCTTTCAGCTTCATAGTGAACTTAAATTTCACAGACTGATAAACTACATTTTAGATGATATATTTCTCAACTTTAGTTTAAGGTCCAATTGGGATGAAAAACTGAGTGCAAAATTTTATTTACTTAATTCTTTGTATTTTTGAATCACCGCATTCATGGACTGACAGTTTTCCTGCTGGCAGATTTAGATAAAATTTATTTGAAATAGGATTGTTATTTAACTAATGGATAAAATAAGTTCGTACATAAAGAGATTAAATGAAAAAAAAAAACAGCTGTTATTCAAATTTTTTTACTCGCTAAATAACTCGTTGATAAATATATTGTCTTGATTCTCAGAAAAATTATCTTGTGTTTACTAAAATCATGGAACTGATTGATTTGAGTAAATTATTTTAAACTGGAATTCTTATCAAAAATATTACCTCTCCCCATAAATATATGATCTTATTTTCGATTGTTTCTTTCGATGGAAAATATATGTAAAATTATTAAATTTATTTCAAGGTTAGAAAACAGCAGCATTCTTAAGTTAGGCTTGGGATTTCGAATTACAGAAGGGTCCTGCACCTAGCTTCTTTATTCTCAGAACATAAATTTAAATTATTACGAAATCTAGAGAAATTTATTACCTATGTTGCAAATTACCCCCCAGCACTCACAAAATGAAGAAATTGAAACAGAGAAAAGTAACAAATTGTAAATACTTGTAGTAAAATGAATGATAACAATGGGAATTCGTATATTGCATGTTTCATCCTTTTGGATATTCCAACAGCAATTATAACTAATCTTATTCCTCTTTATCACTATAAAAAGTTTCTTTTCTAATGCTTAGTAGGAATATTACAAACATTTTCTCAGGAAAGAATAACACACATTAGTTTCTTGTTTTTTTCATAGAAATTAGATTCTGGAAAGTTTTGAACTTAATGAATATAAGTGTAAGAACAAATTTACAATTTTCCAATTTGCCTTAAAAAGTTAATGATTTTTGTATCTTTTTTACTTCTTTATTTCATATTCTATATTTCTGCCTTGATCTTCTAAATCAGGAGCCCGATGTTGTTAAAGTGTAAACATTCGTTAAGAAAATTACTTTTATAGGCAGATAAGATGAGATGGGTTATAAAGGAACAAAAGAATAAGAACTTGAAAATTAAAAACATTTATGCGGGAGAAAAAAATTAAATTCTGTTCTGAAACATTGTAGCTTTATTCATCTGTCTTGTCTTCGCTTAGTTGGACTAAATCGAACGCTACATTTTGTACTTAACATATTTTACACAAAGAAGTATGCAAGAGCATTATTATATTGTTACAAGCGATAGTGAATATCTTATTTTGGAATTAATATCCAAAGAAATGAGCAAAATCAACTGGATTAATTCTCTGTTTACTGTCTGTACTTAGAAGTACCATTTAAATCTATATTATATCTTTGTAATATGACTATTTTTGTCGATGGTATTCTAAAAAGCACGGAGAATCTAACCCTAACAACAAATATCAATATATGCTAAAAGTAGGAATGAAAAATATTTAATTAATAATTAAATTAATTAAAGCATTTCAATTAATTAAAAAAAATTCTTGAGTTCTCTGGAATTATTGTGCAAGGAAACTTAACTATTGGGGCAAAAAATGAAGTTGAATTATTGGCAAAATAATTCGATAAATAAAGGGTTAAACGATTAGAAAGAAAAACTATAAAATTAACTTAGATATTTTTACAGCAAATAAAATGCTTTGCTGAAAATTGCATCCAATATTTAATTTTGAAAAATTTATTAAATCTAAAGAAATGAATTCATGGAAATAAAATTGTATTTTACTGTAGAGTAAAAGAGGTTTTTGAAAAATACTGTCCAAGGCTACTGATGAAGCATTTACATTTTGACCAATTTAAAATGAAATAAATTTTTAGAAACTCTTACTTAGATAGTGTCTTATTACCCAAGAAATCTTTCAAATTTGGTTGCTTTATGGCTAACGGTCTACCTTGCAGAACTTTACATAAAGCACTATTTGTATGATTTCTACAACATGAGAATTAGTATGCCTCCTAAAAACATTATCGCGTTCAAAGGTTGCCTTTTATCTCAAGCGAACATTTAAGATTCATTGCGAATTCGTTTCAGCTTTATGTCTGTTAACGTAAATTCTGGTACTGTTCGAGAAATTTCTAAGAGAAAACCGGCTTACGGTTGTCGCTGAAGATTCGCTTGGCGTTTGAGAATGTTCATTCTAAAACTTCTATATAAAGGAGTAACTAATGGTTTCTTTGTCTGAACAATATTATAGAAAAAAAGGTTGAAATGAAGATCTTTGTCTTATTAGATTGAAAAATAATATGAGCTCTAATAAATGGCTTTCATCGAAAATCTCATACTTCTGCTTTTGTGTTTTGATACTCTCAGACGTATTCAATTGTTCGCTCCCCCAAATCGTAACTTAGCCTTGGCAAAAATTCCAAATTTGTCTACGCTTCGACCGTGCATCTCTAACACTGTCATGTACACATCCAGCTCGGTTGACAGAAATCCTCTCGACACTTCCGTTATCAAATTGGAGGCGCTTTCGAATGTCTATTGATATGCTTATGGTAAGTTCAATGTCAAGAAAACAGAGCAAGGCTTTGAAGTAAACATTCATCACAATACTCTTTCGGACAAATCTTCACATACTTATGCTGAACTCAAAAGAAAGAATGTGTGAAACACAAAGAAAAAAAATTGTTTTGAATAAAAATAAAAATAGTTGCAGAGTTATTTGAGCAGTCCAAGTACAGAAAAAATTTCGAAATTTTCTCTTCCCTGAAGAAAAATAGAAGAATTCTGAGAAAAGTATTTTCTGAGAATGCAAATTCAAAAATAATCTCTTCAACAGAAAGAGCACTGTTAGCAAAATTCATATTCTAAAAAAACCGTTTCGCCTTTTAGCTGGGAAATGAGCAATATTTGGATGTCATTTTCAAAAATGTATATAGAAGATAAAATGGAATACGTTTTTTTTCTTTCTTTTTAAACTCGTGTCTTTTAATGCCATTGTGAAAATTCAACCAGAACCTTTGATTCTAGAGTAGTTAAGCTAAACAAATATAACATAAAAGTAAAGATAAATAAAATTATTATAAACACTTATTTACTTAAAATTGAAAAAATATGAACAATATTTGGTTTCGTATAATAACTTAGAATGGTTCTGCCTAAAACTTTGAATAGTCTTTTTGCGTGTTGGAAAAAAAGAGAAGGGAAAATTCAAAGAAAAACATTAGCTCATTTTCTAAATTAGAATGTTCTAAAACAGAATAAAAGTATATGATATGTGTTTTTCCAAAATAAATTTCTAGTTCTTACCTTTAAAATTAATCAGCAATTCTAATTTCAAGTAGTCTGAAATTATATATTTAAAAATTATAATAATTCCCAGAGTACTTTGACGTGAAAATGCATATTAATAATACTCCAAAATTGAATTTCATTTTATTCTTATTAGTTTCGCACTCGTGATTATGAGGTAGATGTTTACTCCGCTCCTGTAGACCTTTTCGGCGAGAAATACATTTTTTCATGGTATTTCAGTACGGTAAGTTTATTTTTTATGTAATTAAAATGCATTTGACAATTATTTAATTAATTGACGATTATTTACTCATATTTAATTTCATTCTTCGAAAATCCTTTTCTAAGCAAAAAGTTTAATTTTTTTTGAAAATTACTTATATAATGCAGATTTACAAACCTTTTAATTGTACTTTTTCTTAATAATTAAAAGTTTTGAAGAATGTTTTACTATGATACTTTGTCTTTTAAGGAAAATTATTAAAAGTGAGCTTATCTGTCGAAAACAACTAAAGTCAATTAAAGGAGAATTTGGTAGATTATTTCATTTAAAAGATTATTATATTAATGAAATTTTGCTTATAAATTTCAGTTTATATTGTAAAAATATAATGTAAAACGATTTTAATCAAACAACATGAGTAACAAAGACGAATTTTCTTTATTTGTCGATTCAAATTCTATTTTGTTTCTTACGAATTTTTACGTTTTTCTCACTCAAAGTGAACTATAAGTGAAAGAGTTCTCCATAGATGTTCACGAATCAGATTCTAATTAAAGCGTTAATGCTTTTACTGATTTTATTTTTCAGATTCTTACAACACAGTAAGCATTAGTTTCTGCTGCTACGTATTTATGAGCTAGAAAAAAATCTATAAATATTTTTGTAATTTTAATTTTAAATCTTGTCTGTTTACACATTAATTGTCTGCTGTGAAACTGAAATGTCTTCCTAAATTTGATTCTCACTTTAATGACGTAAGAATATGTAAAGTGTCACCAGTCAGTTTGTTTTGATTAGGCCTTTTTTAGTGCAAGAACTAATGTTTTGATTTGATTGAAATCAAATTAAATGGAATTAAAAGTAAATGGAGCAAGGCATGAAACTTTATTCGAAATTCTTGAATAAGGATAGTGGGGAAATTAGGCAGATTTGGTGATTTGGTTTTAAAAATTTGAAATGCCTTATTAACCGTTTGAGTGCGGAAAAATTCTTGGTATATGACAAGTGCAGCGCGATAGCGCTTCGCAGCACTCAAACGGTTAAGGACCATAAAGGAATTTATACCACGAATAGGTAATTTTTAAGATCCTTTGTCTGAAAACTTATACGTTAGCATTATTTGAGATAAAATTTTATGTATATTATACTGAGTTAAATCCAATGGCTATCAAAAATTGAAAATATTTACGTCTGAAACCTTGTAGAGAATCTTGAAAATGCAAGGGAAAAATTGCATGCATCTTTTTCACCTGAATAGGGTACATTGGCTTTTGAGCACAGAACTCTTTGTACAAATGCCTACTAAAATGAATAAAAACCAGAATTGGGCAGAAGAGTCCCAATAACTGTTTTCTCAATTCCCTTTTTTTCTTTCTGCTCAAAAACTGAATCTTTCGTATTTCGTATCGTATTTTCTTTTGAAAACTTCCTTTTTTCAAACTTTACATTGCATAGAATAACTTTAATATTATGAATGTATATGCATCAATTCGAAGGAAAAATAAAGATTTTCAATAAAATTTGATAAATTTTTTTGCTAATGGTTTTTTAGTTCTTTCCTCTCTTTAGGCAAAATTTGAAATTATAAAGCACTAATTGTTTAAGCTTTTTTAAGTATTCCTGATTTTTTTTAAAAAATTTTAAATAAATAGTTTGTATTTTATTATCTCTGAATAATTGCTTTTAATTTTTCTTATAGTTGTAATTTTTATCCATTCCACATCGCAGTAATGAAATAAAGCATTTTGTGTCATTAAACAGCGTGTGCATATTATGCCCCTTTAATAAAATAATTTATTTAATTTCTCATTTCAACAAATATTAAATTTAATGAGCATTTTAATGGTTTATGTTTGAATTTTTTTCTTCTTTTAATAACAATGTACAAATGTATATAATTCATTTATTGTATCTACTCGACGTTCACATTTAAACACAATATTGTCTAAGATAACGCTTGGTGTTCATCAATAGTATAATAATTAATGAATGTATTGAAAAAAATAAGGACCTTATCGAATATACTTATAGTATTAATATTATTCTAATGTTTTATAATCCATACAGACTTACAAATAAATTAATATGGCAATGAACTTAATGATGTTACTTTAATCAACATGCCTTAGACTTCCTTAGGAAACTTCTCAGTCTATCTAGTTGAAAAGTTGTTACTGCGAAACTTTGTATCCTTCCATTTCAACTAACATCCCTTGCTGAGCTTTTGAATTCTAGAGCTTTTCAGAATGAAGTTCTAATCTAGTTTTCATAATGGTTATTCTTAATTAGTTTAATTATTATTGTGACCATGAAACATTTTTGTGAATATTTGTATGTTATAAAATAATCACCATGAAAACAGCACTTTATTTTCCATTTATGCATTTATACAAAAACAGAAAAACAATGAACAAAGTGAGTACATCATCTACTGATTAAAAACTGCTCTGGAATAAGCAATTTTGATAACATTAATTCTTTCCAATTTCAAGTTAAGTCTGCATTTTTTTGCGTTTATACAACATTAATTTCGCATCGGAATTATTTATTGAAAGTTTTATTCACACCAACCTTGGCAGCGCTCAATAAGTTCGAGAACAAATTGAAAGTTTGAAATCAATTCTCGATTTTCCACACAGTTTGTCGGATGGTTCTGAGTTTTTAATTTTAAATATTATGTCATCTGATGCATTCATTTAAGTCAGTGATTCAGAATAACGTAGACGATATCATTCATTTAGGATGGGACCCAAGTCGCCTCAAAAGAAGAAGTTGAGGAGAATGTGCTTGTCCGTATGGTCATCAGAAGTGCAACTGTAAGTAAAAGCAAATATTTTGATTTCCTTTCTTTCATAACTATTGAGTACAGATATGAAAAGTATTGAGTGCGGATAGAATCTCTTTTAGTATTGCATTTAATATCAAGAGATATTTTTTTAGTAAATGAAATCTGTTCCCATGTAGTTTTTATTTTGTTTTTTAACTCTTCTTTACAGTAATATATTTTAGCCTTTTTTACATGCTAAAAATGAAAAAGAGATAATGTAGGTTATTTTTTTAATGTTATATTTAAATTCAGACCCACTAACATCCTTCTCATTATTCAAATTAAAAGAATCTTAAAGGTTTACAGTTAGCGTTGCTCGAATAAATAACATGGGGCATTTGAATTTTTTTAAAGAAATGCATTCAATAAGGAAATTCTTCATTTAAAACGAAGGTACTATTTTAGGAACAAAATAGAATACTTTGAGTGAAAAAGTATTTTAATGGACATAGCTGGTGCTCAATCAATGTTTGAATGGGGCATTCAAAATTGGGCTGTTCCCTGTCGATATGAATGAAATGAAGGTTTCTTACCAAATGAACGGCATTCGGTTTATTTTTTATATATATTTGAAGCTTCTTATTCAATGATTCAATTTTTTTTTAATTATCTATGCTCTATGGACTATATAATGGTATTCAAAAATTAATTTTCTTATTATTTTCTTATTTTTTTATCATTCATTATATTAATTTCAGTTCTTTGCACATTTTTTTAAAATTACAAAACCTGAAGAAGGCTATTGCTCTGTAAGAAATTTTCAGAATGATCATTTATTGAAAGGCAATTTAAGAAATAATTCTGTTCAACTTCGCTTGTTCCACTCTACGATTCAGAATATAAAAATATTAAATATTTTATGAAATGAAGCGCTTGACAAAAAGAAAAATTACTTTAACCTGTGAATGTATCAACTAATATATCGAAAGCGAAATTGGAATTTTATGATATGAACTCACCAGATAACAAGGATTGTCCATTGATTCATGAAGAATGCTCCAAGCAGTGGTTAATAATTCTTGGGGGTTCTAAAAATAAACATAATATGTGACATTCTAATGTTATATTTCGCATCATACAAAATGAGGAAATGTTAATTGAAACTAAATCTTAAGAATTGTGCTTTTAGTTTGTAAGCATCATTTTTTGAGTGTTCGAATTGCAAACTATGTCGAAAATTGATAACCATTTTTTTACGTTGACTGTTTGCAATTTTCCAACTCAGGAATGTTGTTAATTCTCTATTTATTATAGGTTTTAAAATTGGCTTTCTGTTAAACCATTTAAATTAAATTTAAATAAGCATTACTGAGTTGCGATGGCACACGCCTTTAAAGATCTCCCTATTTATAACTACTTCTTAACAGATTCTCAGTTCTAAAACAGGATCTATTATCTACTATACACTGCCAATATCCTCTTTCACTTTCTTTTATCTTTGAAATCCTGACTGGCGTAACTTCGCCGGGTCTTTTCAAGGTTATGGGCTCATCTCTGAATCCATCATTAGAAGTTTCAGCTTTCAATTTAACTAAGTGAGGATTTTTCTTCTTGGCTGTATTTTCCTAAAGTTGATTATTTCGAACAGTAATCTCTTTGATTTTTTGCAAACTTAAAAATAACATTGATAGGTAAGAATGAATATGCTGTTGTATAATTTATTTGTATGGAATAAGTAGACTTTGTTGTTGTAGCACAAAAGCATTTCCTAAGGTGAAAGTAAATGAATGCGTATGTTTGAAACTAATTTATAAAAGCTCTACTTACTAACTATAAACTTATTTAACACTGCTTCTTATGCGTTTAGATACTTTAATTTTCAAAATAAATAACAAAGCTAAAGAAAGTAATATAGGAAATTGTTTTCTATTGCTTCTTTTTAGATTTTAGTTGTTATGTTGTGCCCAAATGACTTTTAGTGACTAATGGGCTGAGGGCATATCATTAT
>JAOUZG010010951.1:102581-124328 GCA_026289955.1 Argiope argentata
TGCGTGCTTCCGACATGCGTGCCAGTCGCATGCGTGCCTGAGACAGGTCTGTTAAATGATTATAAAAAGGAGTGAATTTTTCACCAAAATGAGCCTAAAATCTTTTATTTATAAAAATGTTACATAATATAGCATTGGCGAGTTTAGCCAAGAAATTCATTATGAAGATTTCATCAGTATCAAAAAGGTTTTCATTATTCTTGCAAGTAAACAGAAATCTTTCATTTAAGAATAATTTAAAGATAGAAATTAAAAGAAGCAAAATTAGGAGGCAAAAAAAACGAAATATGCTTGCCTTCTTCTAAATAGATTGGAAGATGAACGATTTCATTTTCACACAAAGGCAAATGCGGGCTGTTAGTTTATTTTCGCCAAAGCAGAACACAGCTATTCATGTACTATAAACATTTAGCACTTAGTCGTCTTTTAAATGTAACGGTAATTTTTTCCTCACAAAACACAGTTTTAGCTGTACAAAATTTGTTATAAATGTAGGAAGAAATGACTATTTACATAGAAATACACCCAGAATGGAAACTTAAAGCAAACAAAAAAAATCGCATCCACTTTTCAGGATCTTCATACTATTCTACAACGACTGAATAATTTACACAGATTGAAGTCTTTTCCCCCTCTCCTGATTCGTCTCCGCACTTCCGCAGCTGTTCGAGGTACGGAAGGGAAATCGTATGGCAAACTAATGCCTCATCGTTAAATATTCATTGGCGCATTTTAAGTTCAATGCAACGCATTTCAATTTCCTGCCGTTTTCTTTCTCTTTTTATTTATTTATTTTTTACTTTGGCACTTTCAAATCCTAGGAGGATTTTGGGTGAAAAGAAATTTTTTTGAAGTTGTTTAAAGTGGTGTTTATTTATTTTTACCGTTTCGAAGTAGTAAATGCTAGATTCTAAACTTTAACTACTTATATAAGCTTGAAAGCTCTAATACGTTTTTTTTTAAATAAAAAAATATGCTATTAAAACAGTTGTATATTTAACAGATCTGAAGTTTTTGTGGGTATAGTGAATTATAGTTCTTAATGAAGTATGAGGTGATTTTGAAAATGTAAAAGGAATTGTAATGACAACTTCAAATCTATGCCGAGTTTTTGTATTGAAAGTAATAGAAAGAAGTTGCCAAGAATATTGCTTTTCATGACATATTTTAAATAAGATGGAATTTTAAGGAAACTATCAGAAGGATTTTGATACTTCATGACATATTTTTTTATTATTTTTTCTGATAAACAATAATCTGGTCTATTTATCGTGTTGATTTAATAAAAAGTTGTAAATTCATGCATTTAATCAGGCTATTCTCATTTAATAAGTATTAGCAAATTTAAGTAAAAAATTTATTGTAAACTTGCTCTTTGTTCAAAAGACATTTTATGATTGCAACGCAAACTCATCACTAAATGTTCTTTTGAAAATGTAATGCAATGAAAATTCTAAAATGAATACGAATATCAGAATAAATGTTTTTGAAAAAGAAAATGATTCTTGTTGGATTAGTTAATAAATCTTTGAAGCTCATTAAATGAATTATTTCATCATTTCATATCACGGTTACTTTCGTAGTGTGATAAAAAATTTATAATTTATGCATGGTTTGATTTTGTTCCGATAAATTAGATTTATCTTCAGTAATCAAAACTTTTAATATTAATGTTGAATAAAATTACCTATGAACCATCTTTTATAAATTATTTGTACAAGATAGTTATGAGAAGCTAGAAATGTTGAAATATGTTAATATATTTCCTTCGAAATAATTTTGTCTGATAAGAAACTATCACTGAATTATTAAATAGACAAGACTTTGTTTATTTTATTACTTTTTTATTTTTAATCATATTAATTCTATCAATCACTTAAGTTTTTCAGTACTTACTCTTTAAGTTTTCAACATTTGATGATCAAAATATTCTAATAGTTCGATATTTTCTAATATTCTAATTATTCTAAATATTTTCCAAAACTTCCAGATTACGTGTTTTGAAAAGTACTAATTAGGTTTCGACTGCAGTTTTATTTTCTATTTCATAGTTTGAAGCTCTGCTGTAAACAATTATTATTACAGGGAATGGATGTTTAAGCTTTGTCTTAAAAGTAACGTTACAATGTTTTCAGTCATTGAATAGCCTACATTTTCCCTTTGTTAAGGCAGCCGAAAACACAATAGCTTCATCTTCCAAAATCACGATATAAACCAAAGCTTAAGAACTGAAGTCGTTTCAGATCGGGGAAGTAAATAGTTTCGAAAGCTACCAAATCCCACTGCGATTCTAGTTGGTACAGTAAGCCCACTCTTCAGTCTTTATGCACCAAAGAGATATTCTATCCAACAGGGTCGGATAAAAGTCTTCCATTGTTTCCTCTGCGTGCTTTATGAGTCATCAATAGTTTCTAACTTCAGACAACGTTCAACAAAATATTCTTTACAACATCGTTGATACTTTCTAGAAAGATTCTTACATTCCACTAAATCCTTTGAGACTTTTAGGAATTTGCTTTTGGAATATCAGAATGGGCAAGATGTTTCGATAAAATTATGATATTATATGTTGCGGATTATTTTTAAATTTAGGGAAAAAATAGTGCATTCTCCATTGTTTTGTGTTAATTATTGGTCTATTTAAATTTTATAGATAATTATTTTCAATGAATGATTCATTTTTGAATTATTTGAAAATTTTATAGATGTGATATCTTTTGTAATAAACCTTTGTTTTATTTGAATATATCGTCTATTTAGGAGACTACCTTGTAATAATATTTATCAAATACAGATTTGTTTTGTAGAAAAATGGTATTACAACTTGATATTGTATTGTACAAGTTAATGTTCGTATTGAATCAGATTTTTGAACTAAGAGCTATAAGGATACTTTTATATTAATCGAGAAAATTTATTTTGCGAACAAAAGAATGATTCCTTAAAATAGCTCATTAATTACTATTTTATTCACCATCTGCTTAAATAATAACAAATATTCGTTCAATAGAATAATGATTTCCTTTCATTGCAATTAAATTTTCTACTTTTAAACAACAAACTAAAGAATTAAAAATTTGTTTTAGAGAATACCCTAGAATTATTTATAATATACATACCTGTCATCACAAAAATATGGAAATTTCATTGTTGCTCTTTCAGTCATTTCTTAAATACTTCACTTTAAATAGTTTAGAGACGAATAACTTAATTACATGAAATATTTACATTTTGCGCTCACTTTTGTGCAACGACATTGGGTTTAAATTAATTTGGTTTTCTTTAATTGGATGGATGGTACCCATATATTAGTGTAAATATCCTCAATTCAAATTAAGAAACTGAAGCTGTCAGCAATTAAAAATTTAAGGCTGGCAAGATTAATTTTTATTCCTTAACAATTTCTAAATGCTAATTTTTTTTAAAAGTACCCTCACTTGATATACCAATAACAGCTATTGGTATAAAAACACTTATTTTGCGTAGGTTGCTGTAGAAAAAAATTTACTTTCTCGATTCAAGAAAATGCATCATTTCGCGCAATTCGGCTTTTTGAGCTCTCCGCCCTTGAGCTCGGCGAAGTGGAAGCGTTTCTTACTATCCAATTACCTTCTGAAGACTGGAGAGAGAAATGTCTGTAAGAGATGTATTCTTGGGGCACATCATTCTTAACAGGTCTCCTCCGTCGACGCCTGCGGAATTTAATGGCCGTCAGTAGTACCGATAGAGTTAGCACAAGTGCAGCGCTGACGCTGCTACCAAGTATGATACCCAGAGTAGACAAAGACATCTTAGTCTTTTGCAATTTAGGTAATGTTTTAATTTGCAGGCACTTATGATTTCCATTGTCCGGTACTGCAGGTTGAGATTTTCCCTCCATTGTAACATACGGTATGGGCTTTCCTAAGGTTCTTAGATATTTACCAACTGCTGTCACACAGACGGTGTACCAAGTTTCTGGTTTTAGAGTTTCCAATTGGAAGCGGCGTTGGGTAGCAGGAAGTGGTTCACTGGATATCAAGCCACTATCTCGGGATGAAGTGAGATGATATGTTATTAGAAAATCATCAATGAGTGTCCCATTTTGTACGTTCCATTTGATGATCAGAGATTCATGGTCAAGGTGGATGACTTCAAGATCGGCTATAAAAGGTGCAGGACATATGTCCACCGGATGCAAACTCCGGATTGCGTGATCTTTCAATGGATCTGGCTTAATGCAGGTGAGAGTTTTACTTTCATTCTCCGTATCTTCAATCAGACTGGTATGCTCCTGCACCCATTCCCAGAAACTTAGCAATCTGCAGTCACAATAAAAGGGATTGCCTAAGAAAAAGAAAAAAAAATGCAATCAGATTTAATAAATATCAATAGATTTTATGAAAACTGAAAAATTTAATGCTTAACTTTTTTTTAAAAAAAGCTAGGGTGATAAAATGTGTGAACAAAAATTCTTAATTCGATTGCTATAAAAGTATATATCAAAAGAATGCTAAGCTGCCCTTATCAACATAACTGTAAAAATGTAATATCTATTTGGAAAAGCAGCTATCTACTAAGAAAATTTGGTTATTCATATATAACTTTCGAAATGATAAAGTATTATTTTCTTTGTGAGTTTTAGGAAATGAAACATAAAAAAAATCCTGGTTTCTCAATAATTATTCGAGTGTTAAAAAGGATTCCATATGCAGGAAAGCGCCTATTATGCAACGAGGCTGCCGAAATGGATAGAATCGATTATTATAATTTTCTACAAATCTAATAAAAAAATATATAACTTTGTACTTATAAACTTCCATAAAATAAGGCACTAACAGTTGAAAAATAATTCAAATGGGATTTTCAAAATTAACAAATTTCTTAATTAATCCCTTTTTCTCGTTTTTTTCATTGTAATATTAGTGAAGATAACCATATACATTCTGCAATCTTCAGTTTTTCTATTTTATGAAATCTTAAACAAAAATATTTTTTTGATAAAAAATGTAAAATTTTTTATTTACTTTGATATTATTTTGGAATGACGTATAAATATAGAAACAGTCGGTACGTTCAACTAAAATTATTTATTCTAGTTTTCAAAGATTATCAGGATAAAACAGCTTTCTTTCGTTATGTTTAATAAGGAGATGCTGTTTTTGAGAGTGACTATATTTATTTACAAATTTTGATCTTACCATATTTATGAAACACTGTTAGAAAGTTTTAATTTATCTCTTTGTATAGTAATATAGCAATAATAATGATATATTATTTATGTGTGATATATTTATTTGGTAATTGATATTTGTTTTAATCCATATTTGATACTAATTATTTTTTAGAGTTTTATACCTAAAACCAATTTAATTACTAGATATATGCAGTTAAATCCTAATAAATAACTTAAGTTTAGTTATTGTAGCTTTTAATAACTTTAAATGCATGTTACAAGTTTTTAAAATATAATAAAAACTCATATAAAATAAATTATTGTATAAGTGGTTGAAATTAATTATTTTTAGTTTAATAATCCTTTTTTTGTCATTTTGTTTAGAGTTTAATAAAAAATAGAAACATGGATAGCAAATAAGGAAAACAAAAATTTATTGTGGAAGTTTTTTCTAGGAAATAACTTCTTCCGCCTATTACAATTAATTCACAACCGTTAGAAGCAACTAAATTGGCCGAGATTAGTTACATATTCCCAATTTAGCATCATTAGATCTGATAATATTGAGTGCGAATCAATGTTTCATTTTATTAAATCAAAGAAATGGCCATGCTTATTGTTTTCAAACCACAAATATTTGACAAATAATTTATTTTTTGGATGTTTCATAAATTAATTTGACGAACCTTAGAGTGGATGTACACTTTTAATGTGTAAATACTAATTGTAATTTTAATTCATGGTAAATGTAGATTAGTCATTTTTTCAATGTTTATTACTTCCAATATTGTTATCTGAAACTGAATACTCTGAATGCCAATAATTTGTAATCTCTCATTCAGTTTTTATGGAATAGCTTACTCACAGAAGATAAAAACAAACACTTAATGAACGTTTATCTTTATTTAGAACTTTAAATAATTTGGAAAAATTCATCATTGCTTTAGATTAGGAACTAAAAATAACATCTTTTTCTCTAGAAATTTATAAATTGGATATCAGATTTGGTATTTAAAAATATTTTACGAAGTAATAAGAAAGACAGGAAGCAAATTATTATAGAAAATAATTTTGTTTCCTTCATATATTTGATAACTAACCTAGTAATGAATTTTTAAGCTGGGTGTGAAAAGAAAGCATTGAATTAATTGAGGAATTGGAAAAAAACTCCAATAAATTCATTAAAATTTCTTGCATGACATAAAAATAATTTTATATTCTAAATTTTTTTCAACTTAAAACGTTATTTTCTTGACTTTAATATATTTTGGTGATAGAATTTTATGTTCTCTCATTTTATTTAACCATCCTATTTGAAGTGCAAGTAAAATAATTAATTAAAAGTAGATTGAATTAATGAGATTCTTTTTTTTTTCAATTTTCAATCCGAGAGATTTTTGCTTCGTGTTTTTTCATCAAGTTATTTATTTCCTTTCATAAGAATTTTCTTTAGGTCTCATTAAATGGTTTATAATTACATTGAATAATAGCACAAATATGATTTTTTATTTAAAGGAATCTAATAATGGTGGGGTGGGGAATGGGGTAAATAATTGTTTTAGTTTAGGAAAAAACCTTCAAAGTTTTAATATTTTACGTAGAAATGAAATTTTTTGTAGTGTCAGTGTCCTTTTTAGTACCACCTCTTTTTTCAATAAACTTTAATTTTCTTGTTTTTTTAAAAAATGTCAAGAATGTAGCATTGGTATTAGTTTATGGTTTAAAAAATCTTTAATTCCTTTCTAGGTAGAAGATTTATTAATAAATTAGGGTTTCCTTCTTCTTTTTACTTACAGATTTGTGATTTCATGGATTGAAAAATATATTGAATAAATCACTGTCTAAAACTGTAAGATATTGCTTTTCGTTTTTTTCTCACTAAATGTATGCATTTGTTGATTTCATTTACAGTTAGCTTGCGGAAAAATTCAAACTGTTATTGAGATGATTGAAAAATGTGTTCACATTAAATGATATTGAAAAACCCTTATAAAAACTACGGTTTTATTTTACAAAACCTGATCAGTTGATTTGTAACCAACTTATTGATTCAGAACTATTAGTCATGTTTCTGATGATGTTAGATAAACTTTGTTTCTGGGAATTTAAGATTATTAACAGAATGGTTTTGCTCTTTCATGTTTGAATTCCAGACGTGACTTTGTTTTGAATTATTATTCCAAATGCATAGATTTTGAATTTTATGATAGGATTTCCTATTTATTTTTATTTAATGAAAATTTCTAATCATATTTAAATAGTTGTAATGCAAGAGATATTGAACAAATATCAAAATAAACTCAAACGTACAAAAATAATTTCTCTTATTCTCAAAAGATTACAATAATTTTTTATTTTTTTACTTACCAGCTATTAATAATTTCAATACCCTAACCTCTATGGGCATCAAAATGTTTCCATTTATTTGTGTCAATTTGTTATTCTCCAAATTCAACTCTAACAAAGAGCCAAGGTCAGCAAATGCACCGGACTGAATCCAAGTTATCTGATTGTTTTGCATCCATAAAGTTTTTAGATTATATAGATGGCGGAATGTAACGCCTTCAACTTTATGCAATTGGTTTCCAGAAATATCTAAAATTTCCAATTGCTCAACATCTTCGCTGAAAACTGGAAGCTCTGTTATTTTGTTGGATGTCAGGTTCAAAGTTTTCAGTCTTTTCAAACCATACAATCTTTCTTCTGGTAGAATATCAATATTATTGTATCCAATGTCCAGGACGGTTAACTTAGTGAGAGGTTTAAATGCTCCCGGAGAGATCTTGACTATTTTATTGTGTCGAAGAGACAGATGGGCTATATTTCGAAATCCAAGAAAATCGTGAGAGGCAATAATTGTAACATTCGCTCTGTTGATTCGGAGAGTTTCAAGTAATTTGAAGCTTCCAGTAGTGCTTAAATCTTGTCGTATTCTTACCATTGGATTTCGGTTCACGGATAAAATTCGTAAATTTTTCAATGGAGAGTTTAAGAGTGTGTTAGGAAGATAAGAAAATGTATTTCCATCTATTATGAGCTTATCCAAATTTTTTAGAGGATCGAATACGCCAGAAGAGATGGATTTCAGGGTATTATTTGATAAGTCCAATTCCTTCAGTTTCGTCAGATGTTGAAAAGCCTCCGGTTCAATAGTGATAATATTGTTGCTACTGAGTACTAATTTTTTCATATTCTTGTTGCTTTTGAATGCTGCATCTTGGATGATGGAAATCATATTTTTGGAAACGGAAAATACTTCCAGATTCACTAATTTCTCAATCGCATCCGTTGGCACGACCTCGATATCATTGTCATCCAAATACAGCTCTTTTAGAAATGCAAGACTGGAAAAATGACCAGCTTCTAAAGTTTTCAATCCATTTCCAACGAGACGCAATATTCTTAATTCATTCATTTGCTCAAATATTCGGTTATTAATGGGGCTCAAACCAGTATCTTCGACATCTAGAGTAACTAAACCAGATAATCCGTAGAACAGATTCTCGTTAGTTCCCGAGAGATTGTTTCGTGAGAGATACAAATGTTTCAGGGAAGGAAGGAAAAGAAAATCCACTCTAACATTGCTTAATTTATTATCGCTCATATCAAGAGTTTCTAGAGAAGATAACTCCAGGAAAGACCCTGCTTCAACTTCTTCAGCCATTGTGCTAGAAAGAACCAATTCTTTCAGGGGCAGATTACCTTCAAACATATATTTCCGAATGACATAAATTTGATTGTGGGCCATATGAAGAATTTTTAAATTTTTCAGTGTTTGAAATGTCTGAGGCTCAATATCCATTATCTTGTTATGAGAGAGATACAATTCTTCCAGCTGATCGGCTTCATGAAACATATCGACATTCAAGTGATTTAAATTGTTATGTTCTAAATTTAAATAAAGCATTTGCCGTAATCCAGAAAATGTTCCTCCTTCTATTACTGATATGGAATTATGATCGAGATACAATTTCTGCACTTCTACCAGATCCCGGAAAGTTTCAGGATGTAATCTTTTAATCTGGTTGAAATTGAGCCATAGGATTTCAAGATTATTTTGTCCAAGGAGACTGTTGGCGTTTAGGGTCACAATTTCATTGTGCGTTAATTGAAGGGAGCGTAAACTGGACGGGTAGCGGCTTAGGATGTCATCGACTTCTAACATCTTGTTCCCTTGTATGTTTAAGTGTTGGAGGTTAGCTAGGGACTGCAAAGCTTCCGCCTCAATGACTTCGATCCGATTGAACTAGAAGGAGGAAGCAAAACGGACATAAGTTAGTATGCAGTGTCGCTATCAGAAATATAATCATGTTTAGGCCACATGGCATAAAATGATATAATTACACAGAATTATTTGACTTTCAGCTTTAGAAGCTGAATTATTTGATAGTGTTAGGCCTACTTTAAAAAATATTCTAACTTGTTTTTTTATATTCTTCTTATATATATTCTAATGAGTTAGAATTTAACATTTATGCTGTATCTAATCTATATAACTAGCGAAATTATTATGTCTATTTAATGACATTGATTTCCGTGAGCGCTACCTTTATTAATTAGTAAATGAGTGAAACATGTCTGAGTTTACGTACCTTTCGTTTTAAAATCTTGGAACAACAATGTATTTTTATGCTCAGAAGAAGATTTTAAGTAGAAATTAATAAAAGAAAAAATAAGCCAGAAAACATTTAAAATACAGGTTAGTAAAAACAGCACGCCAAATGTTCCAAAATTTGTTACTTATTTATGCTAAAAAATCAATGGAAGCTAAAAATAATCAGATTTTGGTATTAAAGTTTCTATCAAATGCAAAGCTACGCCAATTAATATTATTCAACATTAACAAGAAAAAGTATATATCTTTAATGATGAGATTATTATATAACTATAATAATTATAAATTAAATCTAGTGAATAAATTCATCAAATATTTTAAAATTTTAGCCTGTATTACCATATTAGATTATCTTCTAAAAACCTAATCCTGGAAGTCTTATAAAGTACTCTTTTTAAGGGTACATTTTAGTACTACAGCGGATAGAAAATAATAATTATAACGAAAAATTAAAAAATATATATATCAGTCAATGTTCTACCCTTTAAGTAAATGAATTTCTTTACATTTCTGATGTAACATATATTTGAATTTCCTAAAGCATGATATCTAAATCAAGAAATTCAAAAAGATTTTGACCTCACCTGCAAATGAAGCTCTTGAAGGTTTGGGAGTGAATAAAACACTCCTTTTTTAATCGTCTTCAAAAGATTATTTTGGAGTCGGAGATCTCTTAATTCCACAAGTTCTTGAAATGTTCCGGGCTGAAGCTCGGTTATTAGATTGTTATCTAAAGATAACGAACGTAGTTCACGGTTATTTTTGAACATCGAAGGATGGATGTCTCGTAATTGGTTAAATGAAATCTGAAGCTGATATAAATGATGCACATGATAGAATGCCCCGCATTCTATATGAGTTATGACATTATTTGGTATGAACAGTACTGAAATCTGAGAAGTGTTAAAAAATGTGTCATTCGTTATCTTTTTAATGATATTGTTCGTTAGAAAGATCTCTCGGAGATGAGTGAGGTTGTGGAAAGCTCCAGAGCTTATGGAATGCAAGTGGTTAAAACTTAAGTCAATTGTGCGGAGTTTTTTCACGTGACTGAAGGCTCTGCCAGCTAAAGAAGTTAAACTGTTGTGACTTACATCGAGTGATTCTAATTCTCTTAAGTATACAAACACTGTATCATTTAAAGTTGTTAGACGATTCATATACAATGACAGTGATGTCAGTCGTGGCATAGTAACAAAACTTCTTTCATCCAACATCTTTATCTTATTTGAACTCAGATCTACTCTTTGAAGACTTGTAAATCGAGTGAATCCGTCATCTGGAATGTCTTCTATCTCGTTCCAAACCAAACGCAACGTCTTGAGGTTTCGTAAACGTCTTAAAGCATTCAATGGAAACTGTTTAAGTTTGTTATTTATGAGAATTAACTCCTCCAAAGTATTTTCTAATCCACCAAATGCGTATTCTGTTAAAAGAGCAATTTGGTTATTTTGCAAATTTAAACTGGTTATCAAAAGTCCATACAGGGCATAGCTCTCCACTGATGCTATGAGGTTGGAATCAAAGTCCAGTGCCCGTAGGGTTACCAGCTTGTTAAGAGATCCTTGTGGAATCTCCTTCAACTTACTGTTCACCAGTGATAGACTGTCAAGGGTAAATTCAAGGCCTGAAAAGGTGTGTTCTTGTATTGTTTCTATTTCCGTGTGTGAAATTTGAAGATGATACACTGTTATATTTTCAAATATTCCATTTGGCAAGACTGTGACATTTGGATCTAAATGGTAGATACTTAATGATTTTATTGGAGCACTGATGAGAGCCAGAGTTGCTCGTATTTCTTCTAATCCTGTGTTGGGACACTCTAAAAACAGCCCGTCTTCCAGCTGATAACAAGGACACCAAGGACTCTTTTCCCATCTTGGGCAACCCTCCTCCGACAAATAAGAGGAATTTTCCGTTCCGTTGTCTATTTCTTCTGTAGTTGTAGCACTGCTGCTCTGGTGTAAAACAGCGTAGATGGTGGCGATTAATACAATCCATACCTGACCCCACGAGCAGCCAGCAAATCGTTGAAGATCTAACATATCTCATGTCTTATCCTGAAAGGAAAAGAAGAATTACTTGAGCATCAAGCACATTATTAACATTGATATTTTTTATATTTCCTTTTTTTTTGTAGTTAAATGAAAATGAGACCAAAAAAAAGTTCGGTAAATGAATTTTTTAGCGTTAGAAATATTTTAGTCGTTTTTCCTTTCTTTCTTTTTCCTTTCCTTTTTTTGTGTTTGTTTTTGCTAACGCAAGAAGACAGATCATTTTAAAGCTTTATTACATAACTCCAACTTACAGTAATTTCTCTTAAATTTCTTGTTGCACCCTCTGAAAGTTTGTAAAAATTAAAGTTGGCATTTTCTTCTAGCTATTGTTATTCCTATATGTAATTCCTTTATCACATTATTGGAATTGAGCAATGCATATTTTCCAGCCTCTTTTCAATGATTAATTTTGTCAGATCCAACACAATAACTAAAGGTATTTTTTAGATATAAAGCATATTAGTTTTTAATCATTCTTTCTGAAGCTCTTATTTTTTTTCGCAAGACTGAATTTCAGTAAACATTTTGAAAAAGAATTGTAACATATACTAATATATATTCAGATTTTTGTTTCCAAAGATGTTTGTGTTTTTAAAAAGTTGTTGTTTGTCAGTGTTTTCGATATTTTAGGAAATACTTATGTCTCCATTTATCTACTGACATATTCACAAAGGAAGTGAGTAAAACAAAGTGGCTTTGCCCAAGGTAACACTTTTCCACCCTGAAATGTCGCTTTTATTTTCCTACTCTTTCACATGAAATGCTTCTACAACCACTCGTTGCATTTATTTGGAAAGAAAAATATGACCCGAGGCGTTTTGAGGAAGATGTTAGTCGTTGATTTCTGCTATTCACGGTATTTTCACAGCAAATCTCTAGGAATCGCTGAAAAGAAAGAAAACTTTGTCCCAAAGAAAGCGGTATTGGGGAAATAAAAATAGTTTTTTTTTAAGTTTACCATTTATGAAAGTTAGATTCAGCTGAACTTTTGTGGATGGAATACAATTATTCAGTGTTAAAATTAGATTATGATATCAGTTAGAAGTTTTGATATATATTTTACGCAAAAAATCCTCCAGTTTAAATTTCTTATTAAGAATTTATATTGAGTTTTTTAGTAAGGGAACCTTGTTTTTAAATTGATAGTTTTTTTATCCTTTCTAAGAAAAAGACTTCTTTTGAGGGTTAATTGATGTAAAAGTTTATAAAAATTCATATTGAACTATTGTTGTACAGTAAATTTAATATTTTTTTTCTTTTTATTATTTTAATATATATTAACAACAGCATTTTAATTCTATTCTGCAAAAACAGTTATTTATATTTATCTTTAAATTTGTAAAAACCTCATTGGTATACCATAATCTAACACAGGGGCTCTCAAACTTTTAGACATTGAGACCCCCTTTACAGACTAAGTATTTTGGCGACCCCCCCAAAGTTTTAACTCTGTCTAAAGTTTAGACAGAGATTTTGAAAATTTCAATCGTACTCAAGAGTTCGTAGAGTATGTTTCGAGTATTGGCGCCACATCCCTAGACACTTCATCTTTCTCCTTACTAGTGTCATCTCATCTTGAAACTTTGATTGAACAGTTTACAGATTACATTCCAGTTAAAGATATGAGTGGGGTTGTGTTGAAAGTCAATCAGTTCAGTGAGCAAGCTGTAATAAAAGCTGAGCTAAGTGTCCGTCATCATGATCGATAGAGATTTCAAGTGATCAGTCAGCTAAAGAAACTTTTAAGAAAGTTTATATCGACAAATGTTGGATACGTATTAAAAAGGAGAACCCAAAACTGTCCATAAAAACATTAAAAATTCTGATGCCATTTATTACATATTACAACTGTGAATAATTTTCTCCATAATGATAATTTATGGAGAATCAATAAATCATTTGATACTGGAAAATGACATTGTTTTGTGTGTTAGAAAGCTCATTCCAGACATAAAAAATTGGTTAATTCCAAACAAGCTCATGTATCCCATTAACTAATAGAACACAAAAACTAACTGGCATGTGTATTAAAGCTCGCCTTTTATGTGTACTCTTTTTTAATGAAAACTACAGCAATAAATTAATTTTCTTTAAACTTTATAGGTGGGTCGCGATTCACCTTTTGAGAGACCCTGATCTAACAAATTTGAAATTCATTAGAAGTTAATAAAAAGTTCGCAGATTTTTTGAATTGTTGATTTGATACTATTTAAATATTGAAAATCAGTAACTCTATTAATCAGCTTTTATAGACCTTTTTATTTGACTTTATCAATTTTACTGACTTTAAAATGAATCGAACTTTTCAGAAAGCTGAGGTGGAAACAATAATAACTCTAATAGAAAATACAGTTTCTCATCGAATACCTGAGAGGAATCCTTGGAATTATTTAGAAAAGAAATCTCTTTATTAGTCGAGGATAAAGATTTAAACGGTATAACGCATTTTGCTAAATCCGTTCTTGCGGACGAAAAGAATTCAAAACCAGACTGTCTAAAGACTCAGTAGACACTTATGTGTAGCAAATGCTTGTCAACTAATTTACAGAATACATTTACTGAAAAGATGATGCTGTATTTTATCTGTTCTGTAAAGTTGGAACAACTTCACCGTAATATTAAAAAATGATATTTTACTAAATTTTAACTATCAATGATCGTAAGCTTTATAGCAGACATATGTACTGACACAGAATTTCTTTTTGGATAGTTACAGAAATCTCGCTTCACCTTCTAAGGGAAGAAAAGATTTACCCTAGATTATCCTAAAAATATAATATATAATATAATATATCCTGAAAATTATAACGAAGAAGAAAGAGAGAGATTGGTCAGCAGAGTTTCAAGATGCTATTTACAATGCCAAATTTGTTTCTTTTCCCATCAACAAGCTCATTTCTAGGAGAGAGGAAACGATTGTTGCCTTTTAAAGATGAAGAGATTTAATTATAATTGCCTTGTTGCAGTTTTGATAATTCTGAATTATTGCAGAACTAGATAAAATTTAGACATTTTCTTTTCCAACATTTTTTTTGAAATGAAAATGTTTAACTATATACCGTGACTCAAACAATTGCTTACTTTTGGTTGATAAATCCAACATTCAATATAAATAACACATTACCATGAAGTGCTAACATATTTTTATTTTTATACATAGCAAATACTTTAATTTAAAGTAAAAACAAAGAATTTAAACCAATGATGCAAGAAGAATGGGATGAAATGTCTTCGAAAATTGGTCGAATCGGTATCACGACGTTGAGAGACCAAGAGACAGGCAGTTAAATATTGACAGTTTCTTTCAATGCGAGATTGTCATTGGTGTATTCTCAATTTCTTGCCTCTGAAACTTCCCAATTCAGAAGTTTTTGTTGATTCTTCTTTGTTTTTACTTTAAATTAAGTGTTTAATTTACTTTTAATTTGTTATGTATAAAAATAAATATATGTTTGCACTTCTCAGTAACATATTATTTACATTGAAAGTCGGATTTATCAGGTAAACATTATGTGTACCACTGCATATTAATTCAATTATTTGAACCACTGCATATTAGGATACTTTTCTAATGGTTATTAGATATTTTTTAATTGTTTTATGGCTATGTACCAAGATTCTATACTTAATCTGAATATTATGTTATTAGAGATATTTAAATTTCTAGAGAAGAGGGAAGAACTGAGATTCGATGAACTCGTTCAATGAAATGTAAAAATCGGTTTGCACTTCTCAGTAATATGTTACTTACATTGAAAGTCGGATTTTTCAAGTAAAAATTCAAGAAGAATAACAAATGAAAAATAGTTAATTATCTGGAACAAGAGAATGATGTTGAGAGGAAATATATTACAGAGGTTTTTGATTTCATTGAGTTGCTTAATTTTCCCCACGATTACAAATTTCAGGGTGATTCTAACTAAATACATGCAAAAAAAAAACAAACTAAATTAATTTAAAAGATTGGTACTTGCTTTTGGAAACAAAAAATGAGAAAAAAAGCGAGATATGTGTAAAGATAAGTCATTTCCAATGGTTATGTGTTGCATTACTTGATTCAATATGCGAAAATGATCTCATTTTAATATTATTCATAAAATAAAAATGTAGAAAAAAATTTGTAATCTGTTTTCATTTTCCTTATACACCTTTATTTACTTGCTTTAATAAATAACATTCATTTAAAATGGATTGACTCTATCTTGTTTGGCTAACACAAATTTGAAACCAAAGAAAACAATCGATTTTTAATGAAAGAATCATTTCCAGGCAGTGAGGATAACAACCCCTTGTTTTTAAAGCCCTAAATAAATTCATGCAAGGGTAAAAGTGCAGATGAGTAAAAATTAGATGTTCGTTTATATTTGTCTTAATTTTTGTAGAGCAACAATTTTTCTATAAGGTAACTAATCAATATGAGGTCACAGTTACATGTCAAATGTGTTTGCATATGAATGAATGTGAATTTTAACTGAGCATTCTCTTTCTCTGCAAAATAAACTAATTTTTTGTTCTTCCTCTAAGATGCATAGTGGATTCTAGAATTAAATTCGTAAAAGGCATTTGACGTGTATCAAATGATCATGAATTGACATTATTTTATTTATGCAATATGAAACTTTTGGTTGGAATTTTTGGTTCGATTATTATTAATCAGAATGGTTCATTCCTTTTGGCGATGTGTTGAATTTACTTCAAAATAAAATCTAAAATGCGGAGGAAGAAAACAAACATAACGTTACTATACAGCTGAAGAAAGGGTACCTTCAGATGTGAGATGATATTCTCAGTTCTCAGTGTAATAGGAATGGGTTGCCACAGGAATCCATATGTTTTTAAAAGTAGAAAAATATTTTAATTATTTTTAAAATGTATTTTTTTTCTACCAACAAATGAATGATTGAAGCAAATCAGATAATTTCACAAAGAGTTTAAAATGAGTACATTAATAAAATCTGTAATTGAAGATTTCACAATGCAGAATGGAAGTATATTCAATGCCTATTTGACAATTTTACAATTGATTGAAGTTAGTTCTGAATTTAAAATTTCTTCCTGTGAAAGAAATCAGCACATCCGTAATTACAAGAAGAGTTTATTTTCTAAAAACTTATCTTTCCATTTTAATAACCTTTCATCCATTCAAACGAACAATAACAACGACAAAAAATTGAAACTTCTTCTAAGATGCTGATTATCTTGCATAAAATAAAAAGCATAAAAAATATGCACAAAATAAAAAGTAAAGAAGAAAAGAAAATTGTATCGAACATTTTTTGAATGCTTTCTAAACTCCACTACTTCAACCAAACCCAGAGGCTGAAGTTCTTTCCTTTCTCTGCATAATTTATATTTTCCCGGGTCGACTGATCAAAATATCTATCGAATAAATTCGAAGCTGTTTTCGTATTTGGCACATGCGATACGTGATTTACATTTTTGTCATTCAGTTTCGTTCCTTATCGTTCTTCTAACAGCTTCTAGAGTTTCAAGAGAAAGGAGTTTTTTCTCAGGGTTTTCATATTGATATTTGAAAAATTAAAATGCGTTCATTTCTTCTCTCTTTGTATAGAATTTTTTAATCAATGCATTTTTTAATCTGTTTTCTATTTTAACTCTCCTCTTCCACTTAATTGCTTTACTCAATACCAACCGTGGGAGAAGTGAATCAAGTCGGAAAGTTTTTTTTTTAATCTTATTTTCCAGCGAAATGCCTACTTTTGTTATATTTGAATAATAAAGCGGCTATTAAGAATAAACAATAACTTTTGCTGGGTAGAAATGATTTGTTATTTTTAATCTTAATTCAAAAATAATGTCCTCTGTTTTACAATAAAAAGATTACAATTTTAGAGATATCAGTCATAATGATGTCTCGCAATTTCTAATCATTAATTGCGAAGTTCCTAAAATCTGCATTTGAAATCAAAATGAAGATATCAGGAAAGTTGGAGAATACTGTAACCTTGATATAATAGTAAATAAGTGGGAAACATATGCAGATCCTAACTGACTTCACTTGTCTAGGAATTGTGAATTGATGATAAAGCGGAATTGGGGGTGTCATTTGTTTGTCAAATTTACCATTGAACTGCTACTTGTGAGGATAGATTATTTTCTGGATTATTTACAGTAGGAAAGGGCCGTTTGGAGGCAAAGCTGGAAAATTTTGAGCAACTAGCAAATAATTCGTTACGGAAAGCGCAAATATTTCTACCAGTTTTTGTAAAATATTCGTTAAGAGCACAGCTAGATTTTCAAACCTGTAATTTTCAATCTTTGATTCCTGTTCTAGCCCACAACGTCTCTATCCTTTAAGCTACGGGTGGATCGAAACGGCTGTAGGGCAAAACATATTGTATATTAGTATTTATATCATTAGCTGGACACACATAATTATAAGATTAGATGCACATAATTATAAAGTAAGACTACATTGCAGTGATGTGCGTCTCAATTGATTGCGACGTTATAACTTAACTTTTTTACTTTTCAAATAATTTACCTTTTGAAGTTGCCAATTTTTTTGATGCCATTGCCTTCAACTATGAGAAAGTGAATCAAATGTGTTTTGTGTGTGCAAATAGCTGTCTTTTTAATATGAAATGAAATCTTTATAAATTTATGTTATTATGAAAATGCTCTAAAATGTTAAATGGACTTAAAAATATTAAGTCTATTTAATTATTTTAGTCACTTGAGCGGTTTGCATTTGAGAAATAGTTATCATAAATTTATCGAAAACAGCAAGTGTAGAAGGCAGAATATATCCCGCAAGACAAAAGATTAAGACAATAAAAGATCTAGGACCGCAGCTATTTGAGTCTTTCTTATTTCAGAAGATTGGCCTTTGCATAAAAGAAAGCAGCGGCTGCATAGCTGAGAATACAATCTTATTCGGTGAGAGTATGCAGGGCTTGTGAGTTGGAAAGGATTTTAAAGGAAAACAGTCTTCCGTTGCTACAAGTCCCCCGAATGTGACATTTCATCCTGCATTCAAATGGACGCCTATTTTTTTCATCGTTTCTTTGTTGTACGACTGCTCTGCAAATTGAGGGTCGATTCCGATCATTGATAGTTTTCTTATTTGTAATGGAAAGTCATGTAGTAAAATTTCCTTCAAATATTTAAAATGAGTAATCTTACATAACAACGTCGTGCAGAACTAATCAATATCTGCTAAATGTATATTATAATCAACTTAAGTATGTGTGGAAGCCTCAGCAGACTATTATGATTATTGATTTAGCATTTTGGCGCACAAAATTCTTTTAAAAGAGTTTGCATGATCATTAAATGGTTATTTTGACCCATTTTTGGATCTTTTAACATCTAAGGAATTGAACTATCAGGCCATTTGCTGGGAAAATAATTTATTTTTGTTTGTAATGTTTCCTTACTTTAAGAGAAAAGTAGGGTTTTCATTGCACCATTTTGAAGGAGAAAAAGAACTCTTTTCTTCGTATTCTGAGCACTCTTCTTCGGGCAATAAAGTGGTCATTGGTCGGTTAATGGCCAGCATTTTGATGCTTGACTTTAGACTCCCAGTGGAATTCTAAAATTCTCTACCATACGCCATTACATAGTGTTTGTTTAGTATCCCTAGAAGTACAAAAATTTAGTCTTTTTTCCTTCGTCGTGTTTCCTTAAAAGACAGGCTTCTATTTGTGTTTTGGCATAAGCTTTTCCAAAGTGGTTACGGAGAATTCCTTAAAATAATAGATTTCCCTACTTTTTTACTCATTTCCCAATATTTGACTTGGAATTATTTAGAAAGAAGTTAAGTATAACTTTTTTTTGAAATTTATAGAGCTTAAAATGTTTAAGTAAAAAATAATTGTATTTTTTTTTAATCTGGAAACGAGTCTGCAAGTTTTCTTTGTATAGAGAAAACAACACAGAATTTTTTTCCTTCGTAAAATTTCATGTAACCCAAACTCCTTGATGTCTTGCGGTGAGGTCTGGGCGTTGGGATTGGAGGTTCACTGACCTAATTAAAAGGAAGATCAAGCATGAACAAACTGGCTGATTAATATGCTGCCATGGGTTATTTGTCCCAAATTGGGGAGGGGTTAAAATTTCAAAAGTATGAGGACGGCTCTTAGAATTTGCCTTCCATTATTGCTTTCACAATTTATTTGCTGCTCAGAATTGGAAAGTTTGCTCTAAAATAGGTTTAATGAGTCTGAAAAGCACACGTTAATGCACCTAAACCGAGTAGCTACAAAAATTTTACCTTCCCTTTTTTGTTAAACATTTCATAGCACCAAAACGTAATGGATTATACTCAGGGAGAGTTATTTTAACAAAACTAATCTGATTACTGAAACTTCATTAAATTCAACAAAGAATATTCTGAGTATATGCTTGAGGCCGAAGTAATTATTATATAAAACAAGGCAGTTTCAATTTAGTTCTAAGATGTGTTGAAAGGCTATTTAAAAGAAATTTTCATTAAAATTAACATGTATGCTTTTGAAATTGATGTTTAATACGAAATACATTCAATGGAAATGAAACATCACATTTCATGATACAGCTTCAATAATAAGGGAATTGGAATTATAAATATTGAAAAGCTTTAAGGATGCTCATTTCAGTGCATCCTACTTGGATCTTCTGAAATGACTGAATTACATTAAACAAAAAATCGCTTTATAGGAATTTACCAATTATTAGATTTCTTTTCTTCCTGCATTTTTGTAAGTTCATTATAAAATTCAATATCAAATTCAGAATTGAAGGAATTTTTTCTTAATGATTATTTTCTGAAAAATAATCCTCAATAATTGACTAAAGTAATTTATCTTATATTCATTTAAGTCTAAGATTGTAAATTGAAAGGATTTAATTTGATTTTTAAAATAAAGACGAAGAGAAAAACAACTCTTGAACTAAATCTATTCTTCCTGAATTAATATACTCCTTTGGTCAAACGTAAGTTATTTATTTTCTGTCTGTTAGTTTTAATTATAGTAGTTGATATTGCTTTGGATATAAGGTAAGAAATCGTTTACTTTTTCCTTAGGATTGCCTAAAAGAAGGCAATTGGATTATCCATAACAAAAATATCCATCCATGCTCCTAGTGGTATCTCATGCATTAAAAATATTTGGTCCCTACAGATTTTGTAAAGATGCGGTGCTGAGAAATATATTTTGGCTCATATCCAATATTTCCGTTTCTCCAGCGGCATTTCTTCTGTGTGCGTTTCAGTTTTGCTACTTAAAGTATGGCAATCACGTCGGCAGGAAAAGGGGAGAAGCCGCTAAGCATTTCCGAACAAACGAATATATTTAACACGGGGGATCCAAATGATGGGAACCCGGCTGCCTTAGAGTAAGAAGTCATTTGAAACAAAGAAACATCTTCAATCAAAAATGGAATCATTTTAAAGATGCATTAATATACACTTGTAATGCTAAAAAATGAAGACAAGTATAATACAGAGCGATACTTGAATATAAGTATCCTTTTGAGAAGGGGAAAACACATTTGCTTTGTTATTCATTCTTAGAAATGGCCTCTTTTTTTAAGAATAACAAATCTGGCTGATGATGCCTCTTGCATCAAAAATTCAGAATGTAAATATATAAATCGTAGTTCCAAGCCGTATCAAATAGAGAATGATTTCGAATTTGTAACCAAAATGAGATATTAAATTTCATTTGCTCTCTTGCTCATGACAGAATTTGAGACCCAATTAGACAAAACCTAAATGGATATTTTATTTATATTTTCATAAATGAATACTAATATTTTTCAGAGTTATAAAAGGTAAAATCATTAATTTCAGTTACATTTGTGAGAATTTTGTTTTGGTACTTCCTTTTTTGATTTTTTCCTGAGCAAAATTATGGTTGTTTGCTATCGGGGTTTGAAAGGATTTTCCCTTTTATTGCTTAAGAGTCGAAACATAT
>JAOUZG010010951.1:124428-136073 GCA_026289955.1 Argiope argentata
TAACAGGCATTTATAATTCAAAATCTAAAGCCACAACTGCAAAATTTTAAATAGACTAGTCATTGAATTTTTTTAATATTTGTTTTTTATTCGGCTGGATAGTTTGAAATTTTCTTTTGAGCATAAATATTTAGTAAAGGATATATCATTAAAAAATTCACATCTCCAAAGTGAAGAAATTTATCTACTATTGTTTAGGAACGTACCTTCCAAAAATGTATATTTTGCTAGTTTGTCCGTGAAAAAGAGTTTTACATTCAGAAAAAAGATAATTGTAACATCTTTAAAATTACGTTTTTAGCATTTATTATCATATGAATATTAATAGAGGAAATTACTTGTGAAACATTTTTAATTTTTTCATTATTATATATTGGATATTGCTATAATGATCGTATGAAAATAATTATAATATCTCAAATTTAAGTGCATTTAAAATGTAAATAGGAAGCCAGCTGTTAAATTTTAAGAGATTTGCACTTCATCAAGTTATCAAAAGATAAAAGAGTGTTCAAGCCATTTCCAAAAGGTTGTTTGTTTTATTGGTTCATTTCAATTGATACTCTCGAATCTCATTTGAAGACAAGAAAGGATAAGATGAACAATGGAAATCAGAAATGGTTTAGCACGTTTTGTTATTCTGTAAAAGATAATTGGAAACTTCAAATAAGCCATTTCCATTTGCCAAAAGGTTATTTTATTTTGAATGGTATATCATCTGAAAATATTATTGTCTAACAAATCGTTTACATATGTTTCAAGGAGAGGAGGTTTCTTTCATTTCAGCTATTTTGTACGAAAGATATCGTAAAAGCATAAACATTGTTTGGTTGATGGTTTCAAACAAAAATCTCTAGATTGAAGCTAGGATGAAAAATTCAGAATGTTTTAAAGTGAAATCCTCATGCTGAAAATATCTGAGCAAGAAAGCTAATGAAGAAGGCCATCGATTTAGAGTTTCAATCTAGAGCATATCAAGTTGAATAATGGAGCAGTGGCCTGACAGCTCTTAAGTGGCACGCTTGACAACCAGCCATGACTAAATTATAGCCAGTTTATTACTCACACACTTAAAGGTGTTTATCTCTTTTCGTGAATAATTTTTACATAAATCATTTTAACTTATTGCCGTATTAATTACTGTGAACTATAATTTTGTAATTAAAGGGAAACTCGATATGGATTTGACTTACGATTTTTTTAGCTCTATGCTACTTTAAAATTGAACTTTCTTTTAGAAGAAAATACAGCAAATTTGTCTCCAATTAGGCAATGAAGTTTTGAAATTTTGAAAAAGAATCCGTTATTTCTTTTAAGTGATATTTCAAGCCCTAAGGAGGCTCCAGTTTCTTTCCGTCTGCTTGTTAGTCCCGAACCTAATAGCAGAGCGATTTTAAAATATATCACTCAATACAGACTATGAGAAAACTTTTTTTTCTTTTTGTTTAATTTTGCAAAACAAGTCAATGCTTTCCATTGGCATACTCTGTTTTATATTAAATTGGCTACCGTTTGACAAGCAATCATTCATCATTTAATATTATAAAGCAAGTACTTTTACTAACTTTATTGGAAATAGATTTTTCAAAATAATTTAAGATATCTTGTACGAAATGCTTTCTTGGAGTTAAATGTCTCTAAAGGGGGCAATGACCTTGTCTTGACTTATCCAAGCCTGTTAGATGTGGGGTTAGCTTTCTTTCAGAAGCTATACTTTTTAAAGGTATTTAACAACTCCGATTCAATCTTGACTGATGGCTTTCTGTGATTCAAGAAACGTCTTAAATCATTCAGGGGACCTATCTCTGTTTACTTTGTTTCAGCTTTTAATCTTTCCATATTTCTTCCCAGATCATTAAGATGTCTTTTGAAATTCATGTTATGTTCGATTGATCATCTTATGTTTAGAGTCTTTTCTTCATTGTTAAAATACAAATGAGTGTGAAAGCAAATGCTATGAACAATGTTGAAGTGAGGGATTAGAGGTCTGCGTTTAAATTTTCAAATAACACTTGTCAAAAAGAGAAATACAGAATATTCACAATGGAAGTATTCGATATAATCACAAGATATTTAAAATAATGTATGGAAATAAAGTAAGGAGAGAAAATAAATTGTCTAATGCTTATAGGGAAAGAAAGAGGAATAATAAAATATTTAGTTATTTGAAGAATGGATAATATTAATGCATTATTTTTCTACGAATTAGAAAATACTAGATATATAGAAATAATTGGATTGGTTGCGAATGCAAAATTTTTAAAAAATTCTTTTTCTTCTGAATAAAAATCGCTTCTCTTATTAGACATTATTAATCTAAGAAATTTTTTATTATAATATTGCCATTCGCAGTCTTCTCAAAACAAAGATCATATAATGTGTAGAGTTTATTCTACTCTCCTTCGAAGTAACATAGTTGCGGTACAAAGAGAAAAATAATTATTAATAAGACATGAATACTTACATTGAAATAAAACGCACGAATGTTATTAACAAAATATTTACAATCATTAAATAAAAGATAGATACCCAACATTAAATTTTCGCGTAGCCTTGATGACTTGTAATTCTCGATATTTTTCAATTATATGAACAATAATCACATAAAATAAGTTGCAAAATCCTATACCATCACTTTTTTCATGTACAAAAGTAAGTAATTGAAAACACTTTTAAATTACACCTTTTTTTATTCTAAGAACACTTTCCTTTTTAAGTATTATTATTCTAAGAATATTTTTATTATAATGTTGTCATTAGCCGTCTATATGAAATTATCGAAGCAAGGATTACATGATTTGTTAAATGCATTTAGAGACATAAGTCCAAAGTTTTATAAAGAGAAATTAAATTGCTGTGACTGAAACAAATGATTGACGGAGTTTTTTTTATCTACCAACCAGAAACAGATTTGATAAGATCTATTTGTCATAGTTCACAGGAGAAGATTTTGCAAGCATTCGCACAAATGAATGCATTTGCTGTAAAAGAGGGAGAATACAAAACGGAGAGCATGCCCCGCATAATCCACAGAATTAGATTTATTAATATTCTGTTGACGTCCTCTAATTCACAAACAGACTGGTCTGCCATTACATGATATTCAGTTTTTGACCCTTATCTTCGAAACATCTGAGAATACTACGATTTTAATTTTTAATTTTTTTTTTCTTTTCCTGACAAGGACCTA
This sequence comes from Argiope argentata, assembly GCA_026289955.1. Taxonomy (NCBI): domain Eukaryota; kingdom Metazoa; phylum Arthropoda; class Arachnida; order Araneae; family Araneidae; genus Argiope; species Argiope argentata. Next base: position 127,619 of record JAOUZG010010951.1, read on the forward strand.
ATTAAAAGAACTATACTTTATCCGTTTTGCTTGTTCATCACTTGTCGAGCTCATGCTCGTCAATATATTTCAAGGAAGATATTATGTTGAATATATATTTTTTGACTTCCCAAAATTTCAGCTTTTATCCTGTGTTATCCAAGCAATTTTTGGTTTATAAAGGCAAGAATTAGTAGTTAATTTCTCTTAAAGGGTTTATTCAATTAAAAATAACACCTAATTGTTCTAGTTTTGGAGTAAGAAAATTAAGCAGTTCATAATGGTATTTTTGCTAATTTAGTAAAAAGCTTTCTATTAAAACTAGCAAAATTTATATAAACACTGCTGTTTGGTCTTTAACTTTGCAGGTCTGGATATTTTCATTATCTGAAGAGTTATCTGATCTTAAACATATTCTTTTTAAATTTCCCGTGCAAACAAAATGAGTATGCACCAATACGAAATCAACGGCGTTTCTTCTTTTCCTTTATATTTCCAGCGACAAGCCCTAAAGTCTGCCTTATCAACAGAACTCACTTCACTTTGCTTCTTTATCAGGCCTGCTTAATTTTACATTGTGCTGGCCTTTTAGAGCATGCCAGCTAATAAATTCTCTTACCGTGAGCAATTTCATACATCAATCGAGCGAACTCGTTTCGACGTTAATGCAGTTATCTTCAAACTATCTCTGCGATTAAAGCTATTAACACTTTTGATGCCTGCTCTGTGTCACAAGTGAAAATAACACTCAAGTTTGAGATTAGATTTGTCAGCGCTGCTTTCCTTTCGAAGGAAGCTCATTTACAATTAAGTACATTGAAGTAAATTTTGCACTTTAATGGTCAAATGAAGTATTTCCTTTAATGAATATTAAAGAACTTGAGTGCTTAAATGCTTATTGCTATTGAATGCTTATTTAATTAAAATAATGTTTCAACTGCTAATATGAACTTTTCAAATAATACTTAATGCTACTTACTGTTTTCTAAACAACGTGCAATAGCAATGATTGAATTTTATGTTTTAAGTGGATTTACACTTTTGAAATTTAAGACATAAAGCATTTGGAAAGTGACCTGTTTTGATTAATGTAAATGTTTAATAAGGTTGTCTTCGTATCTAATTTAAAAGAAAAATTGGATTATTGAGCCCAGTTTTACAAAAGAAATACTAGCCTGCCAAAGTACAAAATTTCCTTTCGTTTATTTATTGCTACAGTTCTTTAGACGTTGAGGGCAATTGGCGTTCTCTGGCAGTTGGCTTTGCACGTCACCAGAAATCCACCTTGAAACGATTAGTGAGAATGGATTATTGAGTGAAATAAAAAAAGACAAAACAAGGAACTATATTAAACATATTTTTCAAACAGTTTTACATGGAGCAATTCCTTTTTATGTCGACGTTAAAAGACGTTAAAATAGCTAACGTCGTCTTATATTTTAAGTCGAGTAATCAGTGCTTATGGAATGAAGTTCAGGCACCATTTTGAACATGTGAGTAAAGCTGACGTATCAGATCAATCAAATAAAATGTAAAAATCATAGTATCATGTGAAAACTTGGCTTATGACATTTATTTATTCTCACACACATCTGATCATAAAAATTTGCTTTACTAATAAAATCTAACAATAAGTGTTGGGTTAACACGCTCCGAATCTGTTTTAAGAAATCTGACAATCGTCACTTGTTTTGATGATTTAATTTCACAATGGCGACATCGCTCCTTCTCAATAAATGTCACAGTTTTATCTGTTATTGAAATACTGCAAATCTTTCATTTAAAATTTAAAATGTATTTTGATTTAATATTTAAAATATAGATTTAAGACATATACTCTCAAAAGGAGACTATGTCTTTGTAACTTGATCTAAATCAAACAGTGCATTTGATGAATAGCTTTAAATAAGTCATTATCGAGTGCAATTTTCAAAATTAAATTTAGTTTAATGATTTAGGAACGGTTAACAAAATTTGAATAAAAACATTAATTATTTGAAACTTTAGTTTTGTTATAAGTAATTTAGCAATAAAATTTAAACAAAACTCTGCATTTAATCATTTGTTTCTATGAAGATAGAAATGATAAATATTTATAGAGTGCCGTCGATTAATATGAAGATGGCATTCTATATGCATTTAAAACCTCCATATCAGTCTTAAGTACCTCACTACACTACGTTTTTCCGTGTTTTAAAGAACCTTTCAAACTAGAAGTGTGAATACTTAAAGATTAGCATAAAGTTTCTGAAAGCAAGAATAAAAATTTATGTACATCACTAGAGTAGAAACATACAAGAGCTTGTAGGAAAAAAGAAAACTTACTATAATGGGCTAAATAATTCAGAGCTTTAATTTAGCGCAAAGAGGAACCGTCCTAAAACTCAATTTCGACGATTCTCCACGAAGAAGAATTAATGGATTAGCAGACAAAATGTGCTTCTGTAGATTGTCACTTTGTTTATCCAATCCTCTCCATTCAATCCCAGAAAGCGCATTAAACGTAATAGGTATCTGCATCACGTGACTCCTTTTTATTTCTTTGTTTTTGAGCGATTAAACTATATTCATTCAAAAAATAAAATACATAGAAGTAGCACAAGTTAAACAGCGTAATGGGTATATTTTTTTTTGAAAAAAATTGGTATTGGAGCGGAAAAAAAAGAACTAACTAATAAAATGAAATTGATTAGTGTTGGTGTTTGCTTGCCAAAAGAGATAAGTTTTGCTTTCGTTTTTTTATCGTAGAGAAGTAGTCCATGTGTGTAACTAAGCCTGCTAAATAACAGCTTTTTTAAGGATGCTAATCAATTACAAATTTCTATACTCTATATTACGCTAACTTTTCTTTATTTATTTTGAATATATTTAAGTATGAAATTTAAAAGATTATTTAATCAATAGATTTGGGCTAGCAATATAAAGCGAACGATTTATTCGCATCATTTTCATATAGCATAAAGCAGTTGACATACCTATATGCAATGCAATATTTTATTGTAATTTTACAGAAGGATTTATATAGATGAACAATTGCTGACAACATAATATTCGCATGTTTGCATTTAAATAAAATTGTCTCAAAAATTATTTTTGAAATTGAGTTGGATGTAGCTAAAGGAATTTTTAAGGTATTATTCTCAACCAAATGCAATTTGATAAAATTAAAAAAGATGAATTTAATTACTACTTACTTTAATTGCTTAGTTTCTAACAAATATTCATTAAAATGAATCTGAATTCAAAATAGTAAACTTACATTATACAAGTGGTGTCCAAATGAAAAGATAAGAAACGACACTGTGTACATAAATGTTGCATTCATTCAAAGTATACACCATTGGCATAATCACATCGATCCCATTGATTAACAAGCCGAAGAATTTCTTGTTCCTAGAATTCCTGTGGCCGTGAAAAGACCTAGTCTTTCACAACGTCTTTGAGTTCACCATCCCAGTTGAAGCGCTTCCCCGATGATTATTTTGGGAACCAAACACATGAAAATTGTGAAGGACAACTTAGTCCGCACCATAACTATTTGCCAAAGGTAAAATTGTGTATGCTCAAACTTCGAGGGTGCCAAGTTGTTTTTGGCATACAATATAAGGCACTGTAGAGCCAAATGTAGTGTCCTTAAAAGTTTATTAACAAAATACATGTCTTTAAACAAAAAAGCCTTGATTATTATTGCCAAACATAAATTATTTTATGCAGTTAATTTTTTTTCAATATTTTATTCATTCATATATGACTGTATTAATAAAAGCGTATTTTGTTTTCCATGTTCACAAGATAGGCATTAATGCTTGAGTTTTTATATATGAAATTTCTTTTAACTTAGGTTTGAAAATTAATGCTTAAAAAGGTACTTTTTATATGTGATACTTCAAGTGATATTATATTGCTTCTTAATGAATTATGGTTATAAAAGAAGAAAACTAATTATTAATATTTTTACTTTTACTATAAAATTCCTTAGCATGAAATTTGAGAAGAAAAATTACCAAAATATACTTACTTAAAATTTAATTCAAATGTTTCTATTAAAGCCCTATCAGTTGATAACTTATCTGCAAGGCTTTGTCTTTCAAAAGATGATAATTGCGTAAGTCTCAACTCCATTTTATGGCTTATATGAGCTTTAATAAATTTAAATTTTCAACCTCTATCAGCAGCTTCTGACTTTTTTTATGCTTGACGGGTATATATATATATATATATATATATATATATATATATATATATATATATATATATATATATATATATTCGCTGCCTTGAGTTTTTAGATGACTAATTTTGGTATCAAAATCACCCGAGTGGTGACAATTGTAAAATTAATGTTTCATACCTCCATTTTCTTTCGTGTCTCTTTTTACAGTATTTTACATTTATGTATTTTGGTCCCTGGTGAAATCAAACGTTTTGTTCATTATTGAGTTTTCCATTACAATCCAAAAATTCTTTTTTAGGATTGAAAATACTTTACTTTCTCAATCACTTTTGTTACTGTCATTTTCAGCAGTGAAATTTGTCCCTTTAAAGGGCCGCTGTTTTGAAAATTAAATGGCTCATCATCAAAAAAATTAAATGAAATGAAATGGATGTGAGTATTATGAAACTTTCAGGATTTCAAATGTGTAATGAAATGATTTCATATCATCCTACTAATTTATATCTTCATTCGTAACTTGATATGAAAGTTTTGCGATTTCTATAAATGCACCATTCTAATTATTAACCTTTTGATATTTTGAATACTGAATTTTTTTATTTAAAAAAATTTCAATTCCTTAAAAAACAATATATGAACTAGGAGGAATTTTTAATGTCTTCTTTCCTAACAACATTTTATCAGTTATTAGTATGTTTAATATAATAATTTTAACATATTTAGCGAAAATGCAGTTTTAAACTCTTTAACGTGAGGATATTTTTAAATACATTTTTGGTAAATTTAATTTAGAAATGACAATTATTTCTTTACTGAATTAATTTGCTCAGAAATGTATGAACTCATATTTCCAATCATGAACATCATTTAAATAAATCACATTAAAAATCAAGAACCTCTATTATTAGAAAAACACCACGAGCTTTTATCAAATATCAAATCTTGTTAGTTTAAATATCAAGAAGGTTAAAGTCGTATCTCTCAAGGAAAACATACTTTTCATACTCTTTCAAACGACGAATCAAATGCTTGAAGAAATATCAATGGAAAAGTCAATCACTTATGGGTAAGATATCTCAGCTTCGACTGCTATCCAAACTTTTCTTGATTTTATATCGATATATATACACACTCCAAGAAGTGGGCCTCCATATCTGTGCAAGGCACACTTCAGCACATTCTATTGGGTTTAGCTTCAATAACAGCTGTCAAAGCCATCCCGTTTCGATCGGAAAACTCGAAATTCTGATTTCTAATATTCAAATCTTTCTCATCTGTAAATTTCAAATTCCTTCCAGGCAGTTGTCCCGATTTTTTTTTATTTTCTACCCCATATTTTGTTTCATCCCACTGTCTTTCCTATTCTATATATATACATATAGACATTTTATTCCTATACAGACATTTTATTCACATATCTTAAAGGGAGACTATGACTTTCCGCACGTCAACACATGAGTTGATTTCCATCATTTTTGGGCTCTCTTGGGAGTTCCACTCATCTTAATTGCAGCTTTGATTTGGTGAGACGTCGCTGTGCTCTAAGACAATGTATGGCATTGAGCTCAATCCATATTTGTTTATCGTATTCAGAATCTGTGTATTGCTTCTCTTTCTTTTTTTCCTATGAGGATATGATATATCGTTTTCAAGTTCATAAATTTTAAGTTTGTCGGAAGTATATTATCACCTTTTACTAGATTACTTCTTGGGTAATTCCGTTTTGAGTTGGATAATAGTGTTTAAAAATTTTACATAGAAATGTATTCGAATTTATTATTGTATTTCAATCCTTGTTCAGTGATATTTATAACTAATTGCGTTTGAAAATTGTTATTATTTTTTTTGTCAAACTACTATTCCGACCATTTTGTTCTTTTGTATATTTTTTATGCCTATCTCATTCTCTAATAAAACTTTTTTAAAATTTATTTTTATATATTATAAAAGGGTTATAAAAATATTCATAAGGAAATAAAGGAAAGTATATCACTGTCTTTTACATGATTATTTCTTTAATAATTTAGGATGAGCGTTTTCAAGAAATAGAATTTTATGATGTATAAATTTGGTTTACAGTTTCTTATATTTTAGAGGAATGACGAATAGAGTTCTTTATTATTAATCCTCAATATTCTTTAATAATATTTTTAAACTTATTTCATTATTTTGGTTTGTTTAGTTCTATTTTCTCTTGAAGCATTATTCTTATTGCATTTGCAAAATACATTTATTTCTATATATAAATTTTAAAATCATTACAAAAAATATTCGTAATTAGTTTATTGGTATTTTAACGATTACTCCGTTAGTAATTTCAGCATAAGCAGGAGAAGGACACAATGATTCAAAAAATTGCACATAAAAGTTCGGTTGAAATATTTTATTCTAATATTTATGAAATTTAGTGGAATCGGGAAATGAGTATATAAAAGTAACTCAGTTAAATTAATGAACTGTCTGTTTTTAAATTTTTTATTTTGAATACGAATAAATTCAGATTTCAATGACAAAATTAAGAAAAAATTGCCCTTTCTATTATTTCTTAAACATTTTTTATACATAAAGGGGGGATTCTGAAAACGGATAAATAAATTTTATGATCTAAAATTTATATGTACTCAACTAGTATTTGTACATAATTAAACAACTAACGATTCTAACCAGAAACTTCAGAAAGATAATCTCTATATATGTATAATCAATTATTGTATCAATTGAGCAATTTTTTTTTGTATTTTATAATCTTAAGAGAAAAAAAATTAAATGACCCTTGTCAATTTTTTTCGTCGTGGTCTTTCAATAATTAAACTATATATGAATTTAAATTATTTTCCTTATTTCTTTCCTGAAAGAAAGTTTTTCCTTCTGAAATATATGAACATCTTAATCAACTTCTACTCAATATCTTACTTTCTAACACTTCTAATTTTTACCGACACAAAATTTTACTTTAAAGGCGCAATATGATTTTGCGTCGAATATCTGCTACGAGGTCCGCGGATTTTATGACGGTTTATATGGAGACATGGATATTGACTCTTGTGCTGTGAATATAGACGATTTTGACTCTTCAGATGTAGATATGGATGATTGGATTCTTACTGAAAGATTTTGAAGCTCTGAAAGAAGATGATATAACAGAATTTGAACAAAAAGGGAAAAATTGCACAAAGAATTTGGATGTTGGGTTGAAAATGGCGAATTTTTGCACACCACTTCGTTTTGGTGGTACTAGTTATTGATGCAGCCCACTCCAATATCGACGTCATTTTCATGAATAATTCATTTCAGCTTGAGTCTTTTTTTTGCGTAATATTTATGACGGTCTTTATAATCCTCTACTAAGAGGTGGGAATATTGAGAATGACCAGAGGAGGCGTAGGGAATACAGAATCTAATGTGCTCCTTTAAAAGTGCTGGTAGTAGGGGTTGAGACAGCTGATGAAAAGTGGTGGAAAGATCTTTTATTGGCTTTGCGATTCTAGATTGAAGAATGCATTCTGAAAAGGAAAATTTGGTCAAAAATTAGCCATAATCTGATTAAGGATACTCCTTCCTTATGCGGGATAAAAATACCCTTTTTTTATTAATTCTTATTTATGTTAAAGCATTTTTTTGTTATAATTTATATATTTTTAATATTATTAAATCGCCCACGTTTTATTTCTGTGATAGTGATAGATTACTCATGAATCTATTTATTTCTTAATGCTTTTTTAATTTCTTATCCATTCAAACACTTTAAACTTATTTTGGAACAAACTGTTATTGCCCAGAATTTTCTGATGAGGTTGGTAACAAGACGAGCTTTTTAAAGTTCTGTTGTTATTTTATAGTGCAAAATAATAATAAACGTAAAAACAAATTTTATTTTCCCTTAAATTTATTTCAGAATCAAATTTTATGCTGTTATTAAGAAGTGATCATTTTCAACAACTGTTATATATATTGAATGAATTTATAGACTTACCAAAATTACCTTAATTAAATGTAATAAAAAGCTATTTCAACAGCTAATTAATGTTGATTTTTCAATCAAATGCCTGCCTCAAGAGTTTATTTAAACATTAGAATTTTTTTTCTTGGGGCACAAAAATATAAGACATTAATGACTTTAAAAAGAGTCGATGTGTTTTTAAGCGGTACGACTCAGAAAGCAAGCAGGAAAATTAAGGTAAAAATATATTACGTTAATATGTAGGTGCTAATAAAAAAGGAAATTTTAATCTATAAAATATTTTGAGACTGAAAAGAATTTTATGTTGCAAAGCATATAATAAAATGATATATATATATATA
>JAOUZG010010951.1:136473-184478 GCA_026289955.1 Argiope argentata
AAATTTTAATTGAGTTTACATTTGTGTCGCTACACTCAAAATTTGTTCTCCTCTACATTTACGCTTTTACTTTAAGTTACGTTTATGTGTTCTCAACAGTTTTACGTTTTATGTTTCATGACATCTACTTAAATATCTCCAGAGTAAAGAATAATTATAGGCAAAAAATAATAATAGGTTAAATTATTTCAGGGCAAAAGATTGACTGAGAGAGGTGCATGGTCTTGTAATGAGTATGCCTTTAAATTTGATGAAGCCTTTATGCTTAGAAGCATAAAAGAAAAAATCGATTTAATGTACAATATTCACCTCCATTACAAAAACTCGAATGAAACGAAATGAAAATTCTTTCATTTGAGTTCTTATTAACTGCAAATAAGCTGAATTTAACTCAGATTTAATTCTGTAAGTGTGATTAATTTTTTAAATAATTTTCTTCAAAAATCTACTCAGTAAATTTTTTTTATTTACCTTTCATTATCTGTATCCTGTTAAGAAACTTATAATCACTCAAATTTTGTGTTGATAATAATCAGTCAATCATTATAGATATTTTAAGGCCAACAAAGTTCTTTAAAAGGTTATTATTTTTTTTCAAATTATTCACTTTACAGACCAACTCTAATGTTGCGCTAAATTCTGACTGTACTAAATCAGTTGCAAAATTTTAGAAATAATTCTAGAATGCGTAATTATTTCGAGTAGGATTAGCATAAAATCAGACAAATTATTTTTTATAGCTAGAGTTTCCTTGATTTATTCATTTCATTTATTTCATCATTTATGTTACAACCAACTAAGAAATACCCACAACAAGGCACCCTTATTAAAAAAAATGTTTAAGAGACTAAACAAAATTCATACAGTTTGAAGTGGACCTATATTTTACCCACAATTCTGAAAAGTAAGCTAATTTTAAGTTCATTAAAGGAGAATAAAATTTATTTGAAACAATTCATTCACGCTTAACAAACGTCAAATTCGCTGGGCTAATTTAATTTAAAATCTATTCATTATTCAACTTAAACCAGAGAGAGATAAGCTGCTACGTCACAGCACACCAAGCTGTAGATGCCGTGCGCAGTATCGTCAACAAGCTTTTTTAACATTAGGGAAGACTTGAATAATTTTTGATTGCATCTATAAGAATATTCTTTGATTTAAAAAAACTTCAAAATAATAATAATAATAGGAAATCAGATAATAATTTGCCTGTTCTTCATTTAATTAATAATTAAATCTTAATAATTAATACTACGATTCCTATAATTTGCAAAGCATAATACGATTAACCTCCAGCTACTTCTATCAAAGGAATCCTTTATTTCTTAATCATAATCTTTGATTTCATGAATAAACAGTACGGGCAGGCATATTAAGGAGTCAATTTGTCAGTTTTCTGATTTAAATCGGGAAGGATGGAATTGGAAAGTGTTTTAAGATACTTAATTAAAATTCTCCATCCTTAAAGGAACTCTTATTCAAAGTTTCTTTTTCTGTTTGGAAATCTAGTTATGGCGAGGTGAATGTGTGTACAAAGCTTGACGAGAGAACTCTTTACGAGAGAGTTTCGTAAATCAAACATTTATGCTTTGCATTACCAAAAAGCAGTGAATGTCTTTAAAAAAATGAAGAAAAACGAGTAACGATATTTATCCTATTAAGTTGAAAACTAATTTTCTTTCCCTTTTGTTATGCCATGTTTGTTTTATTTATAGGGTTCTTTCGTTATCTTTTGTCGGCGAAAGAAACACCTTAAGAGCAAGCAAAGGATTAGTCCTTCAGTTGAGTGATCAATTATTTTCTAATGAAACGCCTTGAAAAAGGAAGTAGTAATTTCTTCGGTAGTAGTAAGGATTTAAATTGGAATGCTTCATCACGTTTGAACTCTGTTAAATTAATTAAGCATAATACCTCTCAAGTGGATCATTTGCATTCATTATGTTCATTTTATGGATAATTTGTCAAAAATTGATATCTGAAATTTTCCTTCAATTAAAAACTTGGCTTCTAAATTAAATGGGAGTTTGAAAGATGTTTTGTCTTTGGTTTTGGAACTTCCATACGCTTTTTTTGATGGAATCTTTTAAAAAATGGTAGTGTTTCCTTATTTCTACAATCATTTATTACTTGATCAGATATAAATTTTAATATTAGTCCATTTATTTATTCAACTCTATTATATCATTTGGAAATTTCAGCATTTTATTTCAAAGTCTTTAAAATTGATACACTTAATTTATTACAATGATTTCCCTTTGCTCTAAATTTGTTATAAATAAGTTTAGAAATGAAAGTTAATTATATGTTTATTAATTCGAAACATATTTGGGTAAATTATATGTTATTTTACGAAATTTATTTATATACATTTTTGGCATCGAATTAGAAATTTTTTTAAGATATAATTTTTTAATTTAAAATATGTTACAATTTCACAAAAATGTCTTAATCTAAAATTTAACATGAAAATTTCTGATTAGTTTATTAAAACAGTTAGTTTTAATATTTTATAAATTTAATTGAAAGAATTAAATATTGCTGGAATCACTGAAATGTTTAAATTTAGATATCGATTAGAAAAAATGTAGGAATCGATTACGACTTTTCTGTTATGATAGTAAATTTTACCTTTTATTTTAATACTAATAATAAAAAAAAACATAATTCAGAAATACTTTATACTATACTTTATACTATAATCTTTTTTTCCTAACTTTAAGATATTGTAAAATAAATAAATAAATAAATAAATGTTACTTAATTGACGTCATGATAGCAGTCAATTATTTATCATAATTGACTGCTATCATGATAAATTATTTATATACTTTGAAAGATATATATATATATATATATATATATCAATAGTCATGGGATGACTGTTAATATCGTGTCGGTCCTCCTTTTGCCCGGCGAAGTGCAACAACTCGACGTGTCATGGAGTTCACGAGTCGTTGGAAGTCCTCTGCAGGAATATTGAGCCATGCTGTCTGTATAGACGTCCATAATTGTGAAAGTGTGGATGGTGCAGGAGTTTGGGCACGAACGGACATTTCGATGATGCCCCATAAATGCTCGATGGGATTCATATCGGGCGACCTAGGTGGCCAGATCTAATTGTCCGGAATGTTCTTCAAACCAATCGCGAACAGTTCTGGCCCGGTGACATGGCGCATTACCATCCATAAAAATCCCATCGTTGTGTGGGTACGTGAAGTCCATGAATGGCAGCAAGTGATCTGCAAGCAGTTGAACTTAACCATTTCCAGTCAATGATCGGTTCAGTTGCACCAGAGGACCGAGTCCATGCCATGTAAAAACTGCCCACACCATTATGCAGCCACCACCAGCTTGAACAGTGCCTTGCTGACAGTTTGGGTCCATGGCTTCGTGGGATCTGCGCCACACTCGAACTCTACCATCAGCTCGTAACAACTGAAATCGTGACTCATCTGACCAGTCGATATGGACCAGTCGATATGCTCACGAGCCCAGGAGAGTCGTTGCACTCGAGTCGGTCTTCTGCTGTCATAGCCCAAGGAAGACAAATTTCGCCGCACAGTCCTATCGGACTCGTCCCTCGTACGTCCCACATTGATTCCTGCATTTATTTGACGAAGTGTTGCGTGTCTATTAACATTGACCATTCTACTCAGACGTCGGCGGTCTCGGTCGTTAAGTGCAGGTGGTCGCCCACTGCGCTGTCCATGATGGGATGTGATGCCTGAAATTTCATACTCTCGGCACACTCTTGATACTGTGGATCTCGAAATGTTGAATTCACTAACTATATCCGCAATTGAATGACCCTTGCGTCTAGTTCCAACTAACATTCCACGTTCAAAGTCTGTTAATTCTCGTCGTGCCGCCATAAATCACGAAAAACCTGTTCACATGAATAACTTGAACACAAATGAATGCTCTGGAAAACGAACTGCGCATTTATACTTTTTCGCTGCGATACTACTGCCATCTGTATATTTGCATATTGCTATCCCATGACTTTTGTCACTTCAGTGTAAATAGTAGTGTTACATTGGGATTTTATTTAAAGATGGATCACAGTTTTAGGACAGAATTATTACATTTTTCTTGAAATAGAATGAAATTGAAATTAATATGTTAGAAATTTATGCGAATTGTAGTTGTGTAGGAAGATTTTAACCTTCTGAAATTTTCTCTATTCGAAGTTCTACAGTCTCAAATCTGAAGAATTAAAAAATGTACATTTAATAATTTGAATTTTTAGGTTCTGATAATCGTGGATTCAGAATTCTTAATTAATATATTGAAGTACTGCATTGTTACAATAATAATACGTATTAAAAAGTTAATGTATATTCATGATAAAATTTTAAAATATATCCTTTTATATCGTTTGTTTGTTCAGATCGAATAGGAAAGCATTAATTTTAAAAACAGTGATTAAAGAAATTATCCTGCATACCTATTCTATAATTTCAACAATGAGGAAGAATGCGGTTGTTTTCAAGACGCCCGAATAAACCTTGCTTTCATTTGGCACCTTGATTATAAAGAAATGAACTCCGTGTTATAAATTGATGTTATAAAAATTTTTCTTATTATAATGCAAAATAAATAGAAAAGGCTATAAGTCTATTACACTCACACGCACGCACATATTGGTATCCTTATTTCTTTGGCAAAGAGTTATCGGACAGCACATCCACGTTTTGACAATTGTATCATTTAATATTTCATAGCTAAAAATAATCTATTTAACACATGATATTCACAGGTTAGCTATTAAATTCAAACTTGTTTGTTTTATAAATTATCCATAATTTATTTTCATGTATTCGCCATTTTCAAAAAGTAATTTACGCTTAATTAATTTAATCAAGTTATAATTCAAAATAGATATCGTTAGTCAAAATGGATATTGTTAGGAAATTAAACAAAATCTATTTTTCCAGAATAACTGGAGACAGCAAGCTTCCTAGAATCTGTAATGAAGTCCCGCTGTTTTCATATAGTAAAGCTACTCATTCAACTGAATTACCAAGAAAGCGTGTAATTTTATATTTCTAAAACTTTCCTTGGCGAGGATTGATGTCAATTGTGCCATTTAAAACTGTTAACTAGAGGATACATTTTAATATTCAAATTTAGTTTATTCTATAACAATGGATAATAAGCATTCACCTGGTTTGTTCGATACAAATTAGATTCACTTGCAAGAGTTGGGCTATGCTTTCTCTTAAAATGTAGATTGTTGATGCTGAAGGAATCTATCCGAGTTACATTTTAACACGATTTACTTTCTTCGGATTACCTACCTCTCATTCTGGACAACAAAATTACCTTTCTAAGGTAGAAACTTGGAGATAGTTTAACTCCCATTTGGCGATGGCTATGCTTCATAAGAGAACTGTGGGCTGGCTGCGGTCTGTCTATTGTCTGCGAGACAATAGATTGTTCTCAACGGTGACTGTAAGAAAGTAATAAGAGGAAGCCCTTTATTGCACCTTTTCCTTTCCTTTATCGAGCTGTTCCGGCAAATAGTCCGGCACACGCTTGGATAATGGGCTTCCTATCCCCTGACTATAAATCAGGAGCCGATAAGCATTACCCCTTGACACTCATTTCGTTACAACTAGAGAATAGAAAATCAGGAATCTGCTCTAGTTATTAGTAAATGACATGAACTGAAATGATATACTGTGATTGGAAGTGGATAAATGCACGAAAATTTGTTTTGCGTTGCTGAAAAGGCGAGTGTGTGTTCGTTGATTAAGAAGTGGGAAATTTATTGCCTCAACATAAAGTGATGATGGAATGATAATTTTTAGTGGAGCATAGCTTTTGATATTATGAAAAAGAGTCGGTCCTTTTACTTTTAGCGATGTACGGAGAGGTTTAAAAGAGGTGAACTAACAATTGCTCTTGTCATAAACTGATATTAATAGCGTTGAGAATACTAAAGAAGAAAATATTATCGTTTTATAATATCTATATGTGTAAAGGAACAGAGAAATAAATTTTTCTTTTTTACCGCTTGTGAAGACACAAATCACGAGAATCAAAATATTAAAGAAATCGGCCACTTAATACAAAGTGAAAATCTATAAGCCCTGTTTTTAAAAATACTTATCTCTTAGCTACAGGTATAAATTAGTGGAAACCTTTTTTTAAATTTGTAGCAAGGCTGGTGGAAATCTATCCACAATCCATTTCTTAGATATATATCTCAAAATTTGTTATATATTTCCTGTTCACATATAATATTGTAATCGGTTGTAATTTTCCTTATGACACTGCTTGCACTTGATGGAAAAAAGTAATAAAACTACAATTTTTTATTGAAAATGCATCCTTTGAATAAAAATGTATTTTACATTAGCAAAATTTTACTGAGCCATTTTTGCTAATTTACTGAATTTTTTTATTTTCTACATTATTTTTTCACTAGGTTCAGTATATTTTTTGCAAAAAAAATTTCTAAAATGTAGCATATGAAACAAAATGGGGTAGAAATGAAATAATTGTAATAATATTTATTTAGGTACATATTTAAATACGTGTTTAGTCAATAAAATGTAATTTAAATCATTTAAAACCTGAAATTTAATATATATAATACCAAACTGGAATTGAAATAACATATAAAAATTTATATAACTTAAATTCTTAAATTAGTAGATATTTTTTCCTGTTAAATAAAAAAATAAATTGATTTGAATTATGTGAATGCTCAGTTTAGTATTTCACTCACACATTTTAAACGATTTTAACCATTTTAATCATTGGTGGACAATCACATCCATTCCAGATGGATAAGCAATACATATTTAGAAAATAGAATGAATGGTTGCATTTCCTTTTAATGCTTAGTTCCTTAAGTGCTTTTAAAAATGCACTTTTTTACTGACGCCTAAAGATTTTTTTTATTTTTAATTATTTTCCAATTCTTAATATTTAATTTATAATTTATTTTTGAGAAGATAATAGAATCCTAAATTATGAATTTTCTCAAATTACTTGTAAAATACTAACATTCGTGAGGATCGAATTGTAATTAAATTTATCAATTATTGAGGATTAATTTTTTTCTCAAGAATGTATTAGCCATCAAATTTTAAAACTTTTTTTATAAACTATCGATTACAAAATTCTATCTTTATAAACAGGAAATAAATCAAGTTAAAAAAAGTGTGTAAAATATCTAACGATAATTACAGAAATTGCCCTTTTTGATTATAAAAAACGAGCTCTTTCCCTTTTTTACAATCAAAATTGCTTTTTTTAATTATGAAAATTTCCAAACTGAGTCACTTTAAAATTTAACAAAAGCCACGTGAGACAATTTAGTTGTGAAGTATTGTTATTCAAGAATTTGTGAAACTCGAGTAATTCCTTTGCTCATTTCATTTTAAAGTCAACCAAATAAATAACAATAAGAAATGATCAAAAACTGAACATTTGTTTTATGAACATATGCGTCACTTTAAATAGATAGATAAATAAATTTACAAATTTTCGAAAAAGGAATGTACTTATATTTTGAAACACTTAAAAAGGTTGTATCATCGATTTTTCTAATCATCAAAATTACTCAGATATGCTATTGAAGGTTTAAAAAAATTTTTAAAAAATATTTTCTTTAAAATTCCTCAAATCTATTTGGAACAAATTATCTCCGTATGTCGGAGGGTGAATTTTTTTAGGAGAGCAAATATAGAAAAAAATAGTTCCTCTGGTAATTTGAAATCAATTCAGGAGTCATGGACATAATTAAAATGTGAAACAAACGGACTTAATGTCATAGTTCCGTAACATGAACAACTAGTTAAAAATAAACTCTCATAGCATCCTAATTGCATTACAAACCCGCTTCAGATTTTCATTATTATTCATTTCATTATTATAAGTTTATTTCATTGATTATATTTCTAAACGTCAATATTGATTCTAGTGCATTGAATTTTAAGTTCATTATGCCAGAAGGGATGAGCCCCATTAATCACAGAATTCTCTTTCATTAAACATAATTTGGATCTTACCTTTTTGCTTTGATTATTCATTTATAATAATAATTAAAACATTTTATTTGAATCGTAGATTCTACTGTCTGCTCTAAATCGTTTCTTCTTTTAGCAAGAATAGGGTAAAAAGAGCCAACATAGAAAAGAGATGAACGACCCCAGAACTAATGACAATTTCTCTCCGGCCGCTCACTCTAGCATCTGGATCGATACTCTTTAATTAACCATACACTGATTTAGATTAACGCTTTCATCTCTGAATGGAAGAGACTTTTGACACTGATTCGACGCACTGGGTCGGTCTTTTTTTCATTGTTTATTGCTCCTCTTAAATTTTCCCTTCATTTGATTGGAGAAAAAGCACATGCAAAACATGCAGGAAAATTTTGAAAAACTATTCATGAAAGAAAGTGAATTTCGGATTTAAACAGTGAAAGTTTATTTACGTTATGAAAATGCTAAGAATGAAATAAATAAAGGACTAAAAATAAGAAATGTGGCTAAAGGAATATATTTAATAACTTTTTCATTATTTTTTCTACATTCCAAATAATAAGGAAATTTATTTGGTATTTATTTTTTATTTTATCTAAAGTGTATTATTGTACATGGTTCTATGAAATAACAAATTTTGCTATTTAAAAAAACTAAATCTATTTCTAAATGTTTATAGATATTTTATGATATTGTTTTCAACATATTCGCCTTAGTTGCCTTGTTGATTGTGCTACTTCAGATCATTTATTTTTCTGTGATCTTTTTGTTTTACCGGGAATTCCTAACTGTCGACTTATAAATCCTCCATTAAAGATTTTAGATGCACACATTTGTTATCAAAGATTATTCCATCAACGAGAAATGGAACTACAGCGGAATAATCTGGCTGTTAAGGGTTTGAGATAGACGTTAGTTAAATATGCTAACATACTAAAGTAGGTTATCTTAAACAGCGGCAACAACTTTTAAAACAAAAGATGAAGTCATATAGAAACCTTCTGAATATTTTTTAAACTTTTGAAATAATGTGAAAAGATTGTGTTTTGATGAAATGTTTTTTGAAACATCACTTCTAAATCCGAAAAAATATTCGTAGCAGACTATTAAAGGGAAGAATAGAAAAAACCCACTTCCGTATCCGTTTCGTTATCGAAAGTTTGAATGCCCCGGCGTCGGCTTCAAGATCAAGGGGCCACGGGTACCACAGAGGACGTGCCAGGCACACAAAGGTGTTCCGGTTTCATCGATAGGGAGGAAATACATTTTTGTTGGTGTGGTGAGGAAGCTTGAAGAGGGACTGTAGCTTAGGTGTTAAATTTATTTATTCTAAATTATGAGATCAGTCTGAAGATAAAACTTGTGCACTTTCAAAATGGATGATATTCGCACTAAAGCTAAATTCTATATCTGTATTTAGAATAGCTATTAACGGAATAATATTGCATTAACGAACATTAACATTTAAAGGTAAGTAAAATAAATATACGACACCTCATTTTAAATTAAAATGGATTACAATATTATTATTTTGTGAAGGGGAATTAAGAAAGTTTTTTGATATCTTCTCTAACTTCAAAAACTCGAATTAAAAAAGTCAAAATTGTTGCAACTCCAAAATTTATCTACTTCACTTCATTTGGAATCACGATTATTAAATTAAAACTTCTTGCTTTAATATTTTTTAAATATCCCGCAAGGTCATAGATATTTACTAAAAAGTCATTTATTTTGCTGGATAGGAGTGATTTTACTAAAACATCTTATATTATCTTATTCATAGATTAGACACCGGATTTTACTTTGCATATATTCCACTTATCGTTTGATGCTTTAATTTTATGGAAGTCTTTACACTTATTACAATAAAAATCTTACGCACAATTTAACACCTAAATTCTTTCTTAGAGCATTTTAGAGCAAAACGAACATTAAGAGGAGTTCAAAAATCGATCCCGTTCCTCCCCCCATTTTTTTAGTCTGCCCCTGTCTTATTTATATTGGTTTTGGGATTAAAGCTTAATTAATATTTCACGATCACGCTTCAGTAAAATGTTATGAAAGGTAGACATGCTAGGAAATTTCAAATAAATAGGGTGGGGAGGCCATTGAGATGCTACTTTCGTAACCTGTGTGGCCAGTGCTTTCCAATTTCCTCACGCGGTATTTTGAACTGTCCATTTACATTTTAACTTATTTGGCTGCATGCCAAAAAAGGATTGTTTATGGGGGGATCCTTGTAAATGTATTGTGGGAGGAAAGATGAAGAATTTTAAATTTGCAAGTATTCTCCTGAGGTTGTAAAGATTTCTTTGAATGTTCTATTTTTCCCTTACTGTTATTGACGAAATGGCAGTTTGAACAAAAGCAGTTTGTTTTAGAGAAGATCGTACAATAATCTGATACTGCAAAGTTTAATTGAAATAACAGTGTAAACGAAAATTGAATAACAGTGTAAACGGAAAAAAATGTGTAAAACATTTTTTGTTTGAAAGTCATAAAGCTAGAAATTTTTTTCTAGAGGCGCTAAAGACCTTTTGACGGAATGTAATTATTAACGATCTTTTAATATAACTAGTATTTAATCATTTTAATATTTGGGGGAAAAGTTTGTTTGTCGTCAATACAGGTATACTTTATTTTAAATAATGCCCTTCTTAATTCTCATAATTATTCTTTTAATTTTCTGTATTAAATATGTTTGATAATCTTGAATAAAAAAATAAAAATTCGAAGGATAATTAAATATTGCTCAATCACTTACTGAATGTCTTAAATATACTTTTAACAAAGATTTTTCGATTAATGAGATGATTCGACTCAATACTATCAATGCACCCTAAGCACTTGTATTTAATTAATTATGATATTGAAAATTAAACTTTTAAACAAAAAGGAGTGTGATTTATAAGCACATCGATTTTTTCATGCCCTTTACTTATTTTGAAACTTTGATATTATTATTCTATTATGTTGCAAAATTTGCTGAATTTCTTATCATCCTTGTTGTTTTATTATGTTTTTCTGTATTACATTTTTTATAGACAGAAAAATTCCACTCCGGTTGTTCTTTTATTTTTGCTTGATCTTAACATATTTGTACCAACATTAAGAACGTGTTTAAAGAGTAAGAGGATTTAATTCCAGTAAAAAATTTTAATTTAAATTTTATTTGTCAATATTGTTATATTTTTCTTAGTAGAGAATGAATAAAAACATGATTTTTTTCTGCTATCAAAAGTAATTACAAATCAAGAATAATAATTAAAGTATATATTTTTTAAAAAATGCTGAAATATAATCTTCATAAATTTATCTTTCCTTGCAATACAAACGATATGATTATACTGATAAGTAAATTATTTAATGAAAATAAAATCAAGTTTATGAAAAAGCTATTATGCATGATTAAAAAATCGCTCAATTAAAAAAATCGTTAATTAAAATAAAATTAAATTGTTGACGGCCGTCAGCGCACTTGTCCAAAATGACAAGTATCATTAGTAACAACAACAACATAAATGGTCAACACATTTGGGGTGTGTCATAAAAACATGTTTGTCAATTTTTTCTACCGTTGCTCTCCGATGAGTTGTACACTTTGGATAAAAGGAATTTTATAAGGCCAATAATATAAGGCATGAGATAAGACCAATTTTGGGAGATAAAAAAATACTGTGAATAAAATTGTAAAAATAATTATAAATATTTCTTTGCGTAATGATATGGTCAATTCTGTTAACTTTCTTTCCAGTATTTTATATGCTCCTTAACATTTTCCAAGCCAAAAGAAATCTCAGTTTCTTCTAAATGAAAAGATACTTGGAAAAATGCAGAGAGAATATTGAATTAATTTTCCTTTCGAATCGCTCCCTTTTGTTTCTGCTGATATTTGGTTACTATCTTTGGTGAAACAAAAAATATAAACCTTTTCTTTCATAATTCATCAGATTCTCATTTGAGTGAAATCAAACCTGACTGGAGCATGAGCCAAAGTGTATTGTTCCGAAATCTAAAATTATACAGTATTCATAAAAAGATTATAATCACAATGTTTATGATAGAGATATCTTATAAGGGTCTAAAAGATTCTTGCCTCAGTCGCAGTTCTATGATAGAGACAGCTCAAAGGAAAAAGGAAAGCGACAATGCTTTAAAAAATGGATAAAAGGAATTATTTTATAAAAAAAATCATTATATATAACTAAAAATGATTATCTTTTGCTTGTAAGGCATCTATTAACATATTAAAGGTTTTGTAACATCCCCATTAAAAAAAATTTGCATAGAAGTGTATTTGCCATTACATGTTATCAAGTTGCTGGGATTACTGTTTATGAATATTTTGAATAATGTATCTATTTCGAAATTTTTCCTACGCCCTTATATCTTTCATTATATGCTTAGAGCATAGTCGTCAATACATTATTCGTAACTAAAATAGATGAAGCCCAGCCACAGTTCAACGAAAAAAAGATGAAAATACTTTTTCATTCCTATTTCAATTAGTCAAACCTCGTTTCTTTCTTTTCGAATCTTTTCTATTTTAAGCCATCTTAAAATCAAACAAAATTAATACTGTTTACTTTTTCCAGAACAGAAGATGCTGGTTTTCATTATCAGTCTTACTGCTATATCTGTTGAAAGTTAGTTCTTGCGCTAAATATTTCTCCATTGCATATGTAGAGAGTGTGAGTTACAGTTGAAAAAATGGAAGGAGGCCGTTTCGAGACTCTTGACCTTCGTCCAAGCTCTAAAATAGACGGCGACAGCTGGGATTCTTTGCTTGTCCCCTTCCCACTCCCACCCTGTCTAACCACTAAAAGGATCTTCCGCGTCACTAAGAAATTTCCTTTTAGGGGTCATATACAAAATTGAATGTCACTTCTTGTTTCTATCGCCTGCCAAAGGGATATCTTTAGGACTCTACTTACGAATTTATGGAGGTTAAAAGGAAAGGGGACTTTAGTTGACTATTTAAGGATAATAAGCCTCTCGAAAAAATTACATTGCGAGTCAGATTTTGGATGTTTTTTTAATAAAAGGCAAAATTTAAGTATTTGATTACAGAAATGATATAAAATTACGTTTGCGATTTTGCAAATATTTGAAAAAGTTATATTTTATAAATGGCGAGTGATTTAATTGAAAAATCGTAATGTGTGATAAATTTTAGTTTTCCGATAACATAAGTTAAAATTTGATCACATAATTAGTTCGAAAAGTATAAAACATGGAACGATTTAGTTATTAAAAATTTATTTATAAAGGATTCACCTTTACATATTTGTGAAATATGTGTAATAAAATAATGCACCTAGCAATCTACCCTATAAACATACCAAGAAACCGATGAATGCATTAATTTGTTTTAGCTCATTTCAGTTAAATTTGTGTAAGTACATGCCGTAAAAAATTCTTCATTTAGTTTAAATGGTTTTATAAGTTTCAGTAAAAAGTACTTTGACGCATATATGTAAAAGGTGAATGATGGAAACTTTCGATAAAATGTTTCATAATTAATAATTTTCTATAAACAGGAAATTTCAAAAGTATTATTTTTGTTGTGATGTAATATTATGATACGTATCGGAGAAATCGCAACGCAGTTCAATCAAATAATGTATTTATAAATTTTTTTTATATCTTTAACGTTTTAATACATTCGTAATATTTTACACAGCTGGCATTTTAATATCTGCATAAAGAATAATGGCTCTATGATTTTACTTTCTTTTAAATTCAGGTTTGAATCCGTCTCTACTATAAATGGAATGATCAAATAAAAGTATTTTTTCCAACAGCTGATAGTAAAATACGTTGCAAATAATGTGGCAATAACAATTAAAAATTAATTTATTGTTTACCTTTCTTTAGAAACTTGAATTGATACCAATTTCTTAAAATTGGCTTTAACACTTTTATTATATAATTAAATTATAGGAATGCATACTGCTGACATATTCAGTGAAAATCTCTATTTGTAAAATATGTTGTATGTTATATTTATCTCTTTTGAATAATTTCAAAGATCCGATAGTTAAGTTCGAAAAACGTTTTCTGCTTTATTTCGCAAAAATAATTTTATAAGAGACGAAAATATTCCGATAGTAAATAACAGTAATTGTTCTAAGAAAATAGCAGTTTTCAAATATGATTCTTGCTCTAAAAACACAATCCAAGCAGCCAAATAACAAAATCAAAATGGAAGTTAAATTATATATTTGCAATGCGTTCGAAAGACCAAGACCAATGTGCGCCTGCATTAAAAATATTTTGCTTTCATCATTTAAAAAAAGAAGACTAATATGTATTATTAAAGAAATGCTTTAAATGAATTCGACTGTCAAATCAAGTTTTATTTATTGCATTCTTATGTGAGATGTTATGTAAAGAATTTTGAAGTGACAACTTTATTACCAATTATGGGATTTGAATCATGGAAAAATTAAGAATTACTCAAAATGTTTTAAAACAACAATAAAAATCTATTGGTTTGAAAATCTTATTCCAGTATAGTGTTACATACATTAAAAATTTCAACTATGCTAAAACATTTCGTTGAATTCTTTTATTTTCGAAATAAATAATGCATACTTTCATCTTCTAATTCGAATTAAAGTTATAATAAAAGTTATAATAAATTGTTAGAAATAAATTTTATATACAATAACTGCCATTAGATGTTTTAAAAAAATAAATTAAAAAAATGAGCGAATTTTTATTTTAAAAATTATATTTATCGTTATCTTTTCTAAGAACCAATTGTGAAAAGTAAAATAAATTTTATATAACCATAAAAATGTGATAAATAAAGTAAAATAAAGCATCGTAATGTAACTATTATTCATTTAAATAAAATAAGCAACATAAAATAAATATGGTAAGCTTTATTCTTAGTTCTAAATTGAAAAATATTAATATTTTTTAGCAATATATAGGGAAAAAAATTTAAAACATTTTTGTCTACATTTATACTATTTGTTTTTACTTAAAATAAAACGAATTTCATTCATTTTGAAATACGCTTTACATATTTAAAACAACATAATTATAATTTGAAATAGAGCAAAAGTTATAAAATAAAATGAGTTAATAGCCAATCGTCGATGATATATCAGTATATTTTAGTGATCCTCAAAAGTATTGAAAACTGGAAAAAAAGATTTTTCCATATATTGCAGTACCTGTATTTACTAAAAATATGAAACTTCTTTTAGTTACTTTGAGAAATGCAATAAGATAAAACATTTCATCCTTTCCGAAAATGCCAATATTTCACACAGCCATTCGAAGTATTCGGACTTTAGTATATAGTCCACACTAGTGCATAAATCCTATCATTCAACCTTTTCCTTTTTATCTGTCCTTTGGAGCTAAAATGAAACGAAAGGGGGAGTTATTTAAGTGTGAACACTGAATGAGCTATGGACCCTTGCACCTAACGAACTCTCTTATAGATGAATCGACATCATTCATATTTGGACGGGGGGAGCTCCTTCCACTCCGAATATTTGTGAAATATTTTCCAATACCAAGGAGGGGAAAAAAGGCCGCGTTTTTCATGGTTTTCGATGATTTGTTAAGTGCCTTCCGGAGAACTCTTTGAACTATGCATTGCGACCGTTTATTGCCTTTTTTATTCGAACTTTAGAAGAATCTTCGAATCTTTAGAAGATTAGCTTCACTTATTTCAGTCTACTTGAATAAAATTATGTTTAAGAAGTTTATAAAAAGAAGCAATATTTAATATTTTTTTTAAAAAAGACTAATTGCTATAAAAAAATTGAAATTTAGTTGCTCTAAAAGTTGAGCTTAAATGAGTCTTTAAAATATTATACGCTACACATAACGCACATTATGTTCATACATTTTTGACATTTTCAGCTTCACTACAACTGATATTTGGTTTGTGTAAAATCTATTTTCATGTATAAGATAAACTTATTTTTTAGATTAAATATAGATTAACTACAGAATGAAATCTAATACTGTTTTCGTAGAGTTTTTTCTCATTGAATTGACAGGATAAATTTATCTTTTGGGAAAAAAATCTAGGGACACAAATTTTAAAATATCATGTGAGAATATCATTATTTTTAAATGATTATTTGTCTTAATTAATGTAGTGACCAGTTTAATTTCTGTAATTAATTAATTAATTAATTATATTTTATTATATAATTAATTATTTCATTAATTAATTAATTAATTAATTAATTATAGTTTATTAATTATATTTTATTATTTAATTACTTAATTTTAATTCATTGACCGTTCTAAACCAGTATAAAAAATTTACGAGGCTTCTCTCTCTCACTCTGGTGACAATTTTTTAAAACTTTCATTAAAAAATTTTCTATCTGGCAAACAAAGTTTAGGAGCTCGACCGATTTTAAGATGAACAACTACAGCAACAGTAATTTCGACGGAAAGTTCACAATTACTGGAAATTATTATATATGTGGTAAAATCCAACGAACGTAATGCAGATTGATATTAAAATTATATTCTAATATTTACAGTATTTTGAGAAATACAATTAGTAAGAATTCGCTAATAATATCTCTAAAGATTAAATAAAAGTCGCGTTTTATAAAATTGCGATAGTTAAAACTGAAAAAGAATTTTTAAAAAACAATAATCTTTTGAGCTCGAAATTAATTATTTAAAAGTAAGAAATTGTAAACTGGAAGATAACGTCATTTCATAGAAACGACAAACAAAACGCAATTGATAATAAATTTAAATAAATATCTCAAACATTACTGGCAAAACAAACCTGAAATTTCATGGTCAGGTGACTCACTGTCTACCAATGAAAAAACGAATATTTCTTGTCTTCAAATTTCGGAGATACCAAAACCTCCTAACCAAAACAACATCATGCTCTCGCATGATAAAAAAAACACCATTACACATGAAACTGTGAGAAGTAAGGGTTCAGTTATGTCAGTTATTAAATAATTATAACAATTTATTATAAAAGTCTTCAGCAAAAAATGACGTCATTTGTATAATTGAATGTATATTTATTTCAGTAAGGACTTGTTTGTTTGCGTTTTTTTTTATTTCGAATAGTTTTTATTGAGAAAGTTCAATACATTTAAAATTTAAGTTGCTATTATTATTTCCTGCCTAGTTTCTATTCAGTTTAATTGCAATTTTTTGTTTGTTTCTGTAATTAGAGAAATTTAATTCAATTTGTCTGAACGAAGTTTTTTCCCCATTAAATAGAATTATCTTTCTCAAAACTTTTTGTTTGAGATTTCTCAAACGTTTAAATCGAAAATGTTTTTTAAATAGAAATATTTTTAATTTTAAGAATTGGGAAGGAATTTTTTTAATTAACTAATTTTGGAAATTTGCTGTTTTTAATAGGTCGGGATACGCTCTGTTTCTAATTCTTCAAAATAAAATATATTTTGTTTTAAATAAAAGTAGGATTTCAAAGAAATATGAATGATTATTTTTTTCATAGATTAATTTTAGCTATAGTTCAACATTTTCTTTTCGACAAATAAAAGAATCCCGAATTTTAATATTTTAAATTTTACTTACTAAAATTCTTTGAACCATTAATTAAATTTTATACTACGACCCTCTTTAATTAATAAAATTTTTCATTAAGATACAAATAAGCCCACATCATCTTAAAGTTGTGAAAAGGCTCTGAAAATAGCTATATAAAAATTTAAAAAAACTCCCCAAGTAAAAATATTCGATTCTGAGGAATTTGCAAACATCTGATGAGATTACTTATCCATTCCCTACATTTAAACACTTATATTCTTTATTCTGAGTAAATAGTTCTTGTCAAGATTTACCGAAAATATTTATTTAAGAGAGCGCTCTCATTTCAATTGAGTTACAAATTATGTTTTTCAATTTACCAGATTAAAAAAAACTAATTTAAAACATTTGGTATTGAAATTGAGGATTCCATTCTTTCCATACTTTAAAATCAATAGTCTTTTACACTTTTTCGAGTTGAAGTGAGAGAATGAGTCGGATGAATTGAAAGAAAGCTTAGGTATTTTGGAGAGCTGGCTCGATATTTTCTTCGATATGACAGTACAAGTTTTACTTCGATTCGATATTTTCTTCGCTTCCCCATTGATGAAGAAATTAGAATAAGTAAATTTTTGTTGAATTCAAGCTTCTGCGGTGTGCTATAGAAAAAGCTAATATTTAATTCCAATTGAATTTTGGTTCTCTCTCTCTCTCTTTTCAAACAACACAAGTAAAGGAAGTGTATAAGAAATCAAATAAGTTGATTTTGAATATTATTTTGATATCCATAAATATTTATATTCTGAATCGTTTGATTGTTGATAGAAAAATGCATGGGAATCATTAAAATAATTTATTAGCATATTTAAATTTTTTTTTATCTGAGACATAACGTTTCTTTTTGTATTGCAAATTTATTTGTGTTCTCTAAAATTCTAAAACACAAATTTCTCAAAGAAATTTGTGTTTTAGCACAGTAATAATTCGATTAAAAATAAATATATTTGTCTTAAAAACCCTTTAGTTAGCTTTTTGATTATCATGCTTGATTGAATGGAGAAGCGATACAGAAATTAGACCAAATGAGTCATTTCATACGTTGGTCTCTTGAAATTGATTCTATTAGTTCTTGTTATAATAAATGACCGAGAATTTTAATAATAATCCTTCTTAAGAATGCGTTGTAGCATAGTGATATCTTCATTTAACGCCAAAAGACCAAACAAACAGCCAAGCATTAGTAAAAGAAGGATCTGCGTGATGTTGTAAAAGTATTATTTTCCAAGATAAGTTTATAACTATGTTTTAACTTTTGAACTACACTGACTTTTGACCCCGAAATCCATGATTTTTGATTCATTTTAATGAAAAAGACTGCCTGTAGTGGCTGATGACTAGGACTTTTGTTAGTTCCAATGAAATTTGCATTTGGAAATATTGTAGCATTATACTAATATTTGAAAACTAATTGTTGAATCCTATTCCTCCTTCAGTCTGAATTCTGCAGTTTGCAGAACAAAAATGCAGAGCTAATTCAATTAATTAAATAACTATTGAGTTAAATTAATTATTTCGTCTTGTTACATAAAAAATTTAACTAAATAGTAGAACATTAAAGAAATTAGAATGATTCAGTCGATCGCAAATAGGTTGAGAAGTTGTCTGGTATTGTGGCTGTATTCCGCTTAGTGGGATTTTTATTACTTTCAGTTAACAAATAATGACTTCGTTATCGGATGTTAACTCATATCCTGTTAGCTTGAATTATAACTTGAGTAATAATGTAGCAGAGTTTTTATTCTGGTACTTTCTAGTGATGATATAGTTCATGAATTTTGTTCTGTAGATTTTTAATTGGTTGAAAATATTTTTAATCTCCGTATAAAATTTTTGCTATTAAAAAACCTATTTTTATATGGATTTAATAAATTCCATTTTAATTAAAAATCCACGTTTTATTTCTTTCACACGTACTGCACTATAAATGAATTTTAAAGGCTGACTTTTAAAATAATGAATATATAAAATCTTTAAATCAAATTACATGTTGAATACTTGATGTGAAAATTTATTTTAAAATGATAACTTTTGTATGTTGATATACTTACTATCTGTAAATTACGTGTTGCTATATGATGTATGAAAAAATCAAAATGTTTTATCTTCAAAATTTTATTTTACAAGCTATTGGACCACTTTTAGCTTACAAAAATTTCCTGAGTAATAAAGGCTAATTGCGAAGGAATAGTTAAAACTGTTACTTAGATTTCTTAGTTAAAAATCAATTGAAAACTTGATGACTTGATAATAACTTCCTAATATATTATCACACTAAAATCTTTTTACAATAATTTAAAATTTGGAGAAAGGTTTTCAGTAACTTTAATTTTGTTTTAGCATGAGTTTTACAGATAATTTTAATACATTTTAAAAATATGTTTAAGTAAGTAAATTTTACAGCAATATTTTTAATAGTTTAGTAATGAATTTAAGCATAAAAGTATAGCAATGGTACGATATACTTTTGTGTATGCGCGTGGGAGGGGGGGAGGTTATAGTTGTTCTATAATTAAAAGCAAATTTTGAAAAATTTAAAAAAAATATTCTAATTAAAAAAAATATTCTAATCAAGAAAACATATCATTACAAGATATTTCAAAATAGAGATTCGAATCTTCTTACTTTTTTGCATCAAGTTCGCATTTCTATGTAGAAAAGAAGAGATGTCGAAATTTGATATGAGATTTCATAATTGTAACTAAATCAGTGATGAAACTATATAAAAAAACATGCTAATTAAAATAATAAAAATATATTTTAACTAAATAAATACGTAGAGTGTCCCATTGTATTTTTTTATAATGTTAGTGACGCTAATTAATCATAAATGATGAAAAAATATATTATTTTTATGGAAAATGGCATGATTTAAATTGGATGACAAATATATTTCTATTATACATTTACTATGTTTGCATTATCATAATATTAGTTGCCTTAAAATTCGTTAAATTAGTATTTATTATTATATTATAACTAGAATGTTAGTATTATATAAATTTGTGTAGATGATGATAATGATTCAAATAACTTGATAAACTGCTTTATAATTAGAATATTTGGGGCCAAATTTAAAATAAAAAATAAAGAATTTGTATTTAGTTCTCTAGTAACGAAATTTCTTGAAGTATTAATACCTTTTCCAGCTTATAAGAAGTATTATTTAAGTCTGGAAGAGTTCGAATTTTATAGTGCATTAACATAATTACCATCTTAAATTCAGAGACAATCCAAAAATGTATGTCAGTAGAAAAGCACACATTCATCAAATTAAGCTCAATAGCTATAAATGCTTTTTTTACTTCTTTTTTTGTGATTTTTTTTTATTCCGAGAATTTAAGTTTTTATTCCGAAAGTTAAGTTAAGAACAAAAACTATAAGTCATCATTTACGGAAATTAATTCCGACCATCGTTTTTGGCAATCTTTACTTATGAGGGGAATTGCATAAAGAGTTTCGGATTTCCGAAAAGGTTAAAAAAAAAGTAGATGATCTGTCATTTATTTTAACAACTCTTCTATCCCAAGATACGTCTCGAGTTTAAATCAGTTTGAAAGAGCTTCTAGATACGCGTCTTTCATGGTGATGACTTTTTCGATGAACGACTTGCGTTAGTGAGGGGTGTTAAGAAAGATGAAGTCTGTCTGATAGCATACTTTTTTTCATTGCTTGAATAGGAAAGGCAATATGTAAAAATAGGCAACTGCACGAGAGATGCGTATATATTTTGAAGATTAGTTGACTTAGATTGACTTTTATTTTGCATTGTTCTGGTATTGGGGAATGAGAAAGTAAACGTGATAAAAGGTTGGAGTTAGAGATTCGTCTGAAGTCAGTTGGAAGAAAGAGAAAAATCAGAATTATTCTTTAAAAATAGAAATAGGTTTAAAGAGTAATATTTCTTATACATAGGATAAAATTATCCTTGATTTAGGAAATTTAAGGGAATTGTAACAATGCACCTTTTTTTAAAAAAAAATACTACTAGAAACCATGGGAAGAATGTAAAAGATGCAACTAAAGAATTACTCAAATATGATACAATTAAATGTGATTTTGATACAATACTTTATTTTTAAAATTTGAAAGTAGTGAAAAACTTTATAGATATATTTACCTACATTCATGACCGTTTTTGTCATATATTTGAGTTCTATTTTCAGAGTTGTTCTGATATTTTCAGTCATCGTCAAGACGACGAAACCGGAATCTAAATTATTATCTCATTCTCCAACTTTCCATGCCACATAATGCGACTGATTTTAATGCTGTACATTTAGCCTAACAACAAATTGACAGAAATAAAGTTTAATAATAGCAAATTTACCAAAAGTAAGTTTAATAATAGCAAATTTACAGAAAGTAAGTTTAATAAAAGAAAATCTACAGGGAATAAGTTTAACTATAGCAAATTTACAGAAAGTAAATTTGCTATGTGCAAATTTACAGAAAGTAAATTTGCTATGTGAATTTGTGTCGCATGAACTGCCCCCATTTGCAACAGGATTTATGCTATGTATTTTATGGTAACTAAATATGATCTTTTTATGAGCGGGGGCCCATACAGAGTAGGAAATTACAAATAAATATACCTTCCTTTAAACGAGTTGTTATTATTTTATATATTACCCTAATCCGTGAAATATCTGTAAGAAGATGGAATTTGTAAATGATAAAAATGAATCCGAAATTGTTTCCCTTTTTTAATATTTTAAATGGTAACAAAAAAGAATGTAAAGAAAAAAGATCAAATGTAAAATATTTTCAGAGAGTAATTATTATTCAATGAACTCTTTTTCTAATTCAATTTAATGACTATGCAAAATAATTCAATCAAGAGAATAATGCAGTTTGAAAAAAAATTAATTTTTAAAAGAAAATTAGAATAAAAGAATATTAATGTAATATTTTTAATAATTTAATTCTTTTAATAAGGGAAATGAAACTAATCAACTTAGAATTTATTTATTGTGAAAAAGTAATCGTTATTCAATAACATCTATTTAATAAAGAAACTATTACATTTATAATTTATTTTATTACGTTAAGAAGTATTATGTTTAGAACTTAAATAACATTTTTCAAAACATGTACTGCACACGATAGTAAAAAAATTATTTTGCTTAGTTACCACAAAGTTGAATTATTCTCTCTAAAATAAATATAATTACGAAATTAGAGTTTTACAGGCTTATAACATGCCAACACTTAACTGGCCGTGCTTTGTGATGTACGAAATTTATGTTGGGACTTTTTATCAGAAATTAATTGTATTTAATATGTAAATAATTGATTGATAATCCTCCATTTAAATGTCTGTTATTAAAACAATAATAAAGAAATTAATTCTGATCAAATATTTTATAACTACTTTATAACTATTAGTTGGGCATGAACAGCTTGCTATACGATCAATCGTAATTGAGAATTTGTGCTGTAATTCAAATTATATATTTTTTGAATCTATATAGTCCAAAAACATTCATGCAAACGATTTTTGATATCATTCTACTATTTTATAATTCTCAATTCCTATTTTTTTAAGTTTAAGGAATATATTTCAAAGGATTAATGATTATTTAAAAAAATTTTAAATGAAAATATTTTTTGAAGTTTTTGTCAAAAGAAAGAAATAAGGAAAGAAAAAAATGTCAAAAAATACCTGTCTAAAGATGATGATTTTAATGCTGAAATAAATATTCACTCTGGTATTGAAAGTTCACTAATTATTATCAAGCTTTATATATTCAGTAAGACCATATGATTTTGCCAACAGTGGGAAAATATACGTTTCGATATGTTCACCGTAACGTATGTTGAATTCCAATGATATGTATTCTTTTTGCTCTAGTAGACGAAAGAAATGTTCACCAAAGCGGTTATTATCTCAGTCACTGTCGTTGTGGTCTCAAATTCTGTTCCAAAGCAGAGCAAAAGAAAATTCAATTGCAGAAACAGAATAAAAGAGGAAAGAATTTGGCGTCAAAGTGAAAAATCGCTTACATATTTCGTCGCATTAAAACAAGGCAGATATTCTCCAGTTTTTGGATGATTTTACTGCGTCCCAAAAATAGTTTTCGAGGGAATATGTAGCTTTTTTTCTGAGGGAAAATTTTTTGCGTAATCTCTAAAAAATAGGAAAAATTTCTTTCACTTTTTTATGTGACTTTTATATTCGATTTTGTATTTCATTTTCCCAGCGGACTTGGAAATAAATCGCTGTTCAAATTCCTAGTTTCCGGACCAGAAAATGTAATATAAACCATAAAACACGTTTCTAAAGATGAGATGTAGCCTTTAAAAGCTCTGCAATTTAAAATAAATTTCTTAAAGCTTTTTTCCACAATGAGTTTATTTAGATCGATTTATTGTAAGGATTATCTTGTTCGGTTATAAACGAAAATTTATTCTTAAACAAATAAATTATAAGCAATTTAACTATATTTTAAGAAGTCTACAAGTAGTTTAATCCAAATAATGAAATTCAGAATTTTATATTAAGTAAGAAATGTACATAATATAAAATGAATAATTAACTATCATATATTCACTTTTTAGCTTTCAATCATGTTAAAGCTTAAAACTTTTCATATTGGCAGATATTGCTTTGTTATTATATAATTTACTTTTTATAATGTCAACTAATTAAAAGTACATAATCATATGAGATGCATGATTTAAGATTAGGTAATTGATATTTATTAAGGGCAGGAATTAAAAGCAAAAACATCCTAAACGCTGATATCCAATAAAAGGAAATTAAAAATTAAATTTCCTGTCTTTTTCTTAAAATTTCATAAAGAATGTTGACTTATTATATGCTCTAACTTTAGTTCATGACTGCAATAAGTGGTATGGAAGTTGAAAAGTGTCGAAACTACATTTTGAAATCAACTCGAATCGCAAACCTTTTATTTTAAAATGAGGATACTTACAATGGAAAATATTTTATAATGCTTTTTTTGCTGTGAGAAAAGTATTTGGAAATACTTTGATTTTCGTTTTTTCTCAAGATGATAGAATTTAAGTGTTTACTGAAACCAATAAGAATTGTTATTACAATCAAGAAATTATGAATTGTAAATAAAAGATGCTGTTTATGAATTTTATATATAATAAATAATATTACATTTTTGAAATACCTTTACACTTCGCATGCGATGATATAGCTGTTGTAGTAAAACGTAAAATTAAGATTTTAAGAGCAATATCGATGATTACTATAGCTAAAGTGCATGTAAAGCAAACTGGTATTTAAAAGGTGTGCCGATTAAAAGTTAATCATCGATATATATCGTAACAGTCTTGTATGTTCTACAACATTCCTTTGTTCTTTATAGTCTCTATTTATTTTGCAAATACATTGTTTTGGTAACAGTACTCAGTTTTTTAATTCATTCCTTTTATTATGAAACGTACCAACATAAAAAAAATCAGAAATTTTTATGTTTAGTATTCGTACTTTTTTCAGGAAATCCAGCTATAATATTATGTACTCTGAGAAAAAGTAAACGGCTCTGACATCTTGATTATTTCCTAAAAAACATTCAGATGCTGCCTAATTGAGCATAAATAATTCAGAATAAGAATAAGTTTATAAGTCAGTCAGAATTGAATTTTTATTCATACCGTTACATTCTATAATTTCCATTGTTTTGCTACAGAATTCTCAGTTCTTCTTTAGTATTGATTGAAGCTGGTAATTTGAAAAATTAATCTAGTTTCATTCGTTATAACTTCTAAAACCATTCTTCATGTGTCACTGGAAACAAGCTTTTATTGACTGAATTTCTGCTCACTGTTTCAGTTCCTGTGAGAGATCAATAAACAGAAAAAGAATTCAAATATCCTATCCACTTTCAGATAAAAGTGAGCAACCGTTCAATGGAGGGCATTTTATAAATATTTCCCTAAATCAGTCAGAAGCACTGGCTTCACTCCCCTGCAATCGGAGTTTGCTCGATGGCGGAATAATGCATATAATCCCCTGCAATTTTTCGGTTGTTAAGAGTTCGTTTCTCGATTATAAGTTGAGCTTTTTTGAAATTTTCTCCGAAATGGAATTTATATCCTGAATTATAAGGTTGACTCGAATTTCACGAAAGTTACAATTTTACAAATGAGTTATTCGTTCAGCTATTTATTTGAATTTCTATTGAAAGTGAATCAAGCACGAATTGTTTGTAGTAAGAGGAAGGTTGTTATTTGCATTTCCTTGACAGAAAATATTTCATTTGTTCACATAGAGTTTTCTTGTAAGGATTGTTTTTAATGGAGACTCGTTCTGTTAATATTGTTATTTAACTGTAATATTTTTATGAAAAATATATTCAGATAATAGAATTTACGCATAAAAAATATCGTTTTATAAGCTATTAAAGATCTAAATATTCAAAAAAGTATCAAAATTTAGAATTAGAATTTATTTTATCATATTTTTTGAAAAGTACATTAAAATAATTAGATGTAATAAGAAAAAAATCATGAATTTATAGCAAGCTAAGTTATTCAATATCTCTAATGATCTCTAAAGATATTAATCTAATAATGACTAATATTTAAAATACTTGTTCATATTTATAATTATCCTTTTGTTAATTTAGTGCTCATTTGAATTTTTAATATGTTATTATGCGTTATTAAAGAATCGAATTACAAATATTTGGAAAGGTATTTTTTTTTTTCAGAAGAAGGTATGTATTTGAAGTGAAGGTATTTTAAAAAATAACGTGCTTTTCCATTAAAATTATGATATATTATTATTTTACTGGAATGAAATTGCATATGTATCTGTTACAAAATGTCTATAGATAGTAGTAAAATAAAAATTATTGATACTAATCCTTATCGTCTGTATAAGTTCTTTGATTAGATTTATTGAAATGATACATATAGTTATATTTGCATGAAAGAGATGGCAATCAAAATCATTTTCCTGATGTGTTGTTCCTGCTGTTAAAATAATAATTTAATCGATAAACAGAACGAATATGGTCTATAGGGAACTCCAACAACTCATCTTGAGTAGAAAGCAAATTGGCTTGTGATAAAGTTTCTTGTTAAGGATGTGTTTTAAGTAAATGATACATCTTATAAAATATAAATTAATCTTAAAAAAATAAAATTTCCAGAAAAGAATATTCTGTTCTATTGTGAAGATATATATCTTTTTATTTTAGCTCGTCCTTTAGATTTCTTTGAGATTCTTTGAAAAATGCTAGACATCTGCATTTCCTCTTTGACTTATTTTATTTTTGAAAAGCTAATGCCTGATGTCTTGATGTTATAATTTATGCAATAAGTAAACACGAATCAGTGTTACCCAATAGGACTTGATGTAGAATTTGTAGCAACTTCTAAAGCTATTGATAGTTTCAATAAAATGTATTAAATTATTTTATTGATTTGGATTTCAACTATGATTTTTTTACTATACCTTTTTGAATGGTGAACATGTAATTTCATATGGATTAATATATAATTAGGATTTTTTTGTATTTCTATTCCTATTAGAAGTTTTAATTTATTTATTTTAAAGTACCTGAATAATATAGATTGTTTAAGGAAACAATTGAAGAATGCATATTTCGCTATTTTATCAATATATAAATCATTCAGGTACTTAGTAATTTGTTAATGTATACTTAAAACGATTTCTGCAATAAATCGTTTCATTAAAATTTGGCTTACCAAATTTCTACTGGTAGCAAGTCAATTGCATGCATATTTAGTTGGCATTATTAAATGTTAGAATATAAACCTGGAATAAAAAAAACAATAAGGATAAGATAATTATATTGCTAATCGTTCTGTAGATTAAATATTTTGTAGTTTTAAAAATGTTAATCTTTAAAGTGTAATTGCTTGAAAAATAATATCATCTAAAAAATCCCTATTTAAAATTTAGAACATATTTTAATTGTTAAATCCTTTTTTTCACCAAATTCAAATATATATCTAAAATATATGGTAGGCCGATATTTGTGTTACTAAGTACAAGGAGAATGGTTTAACTGCTTAGGATTCTTAGAGACTAGATAACTTATATATTCAAATATTACAAATAATAATGCTCAATTAAAAAAGCCTGAATCTGAATTTGTTATTATTTAAGTTAAATCTCTTCTAACACCAAATACAGAAACATTATTTAATAATAAAACAACTCTTCGTTGGTGTTAATTTATAATGAGATGGAAAAAGATTAAGAACATCAGCGTCTTTTGAATAAGGAAATATTTCCTTACTGCATAAGCCCGTTACCCAACACTTTAAACAGTTACCCACATCTGAATAATTTTGTAACGCTTTATTTACATCTCTAATTGTTCAAGTGTGAGAAGCAGAAATTGTCAACCAGAGCTGCTTCTCTAATCAAGCTCTTTTTACTGCATATTTGATCTCCAAAAAATTATCTAAGAAAATTAACATAAATTAAGAAAATAATTAAAAAATAACTAAGAAAATATCTCATAACGAAACAAGTCTGGGTAAGCACTTTGTCATTTATTTGTATCACTAAAATGGCAAAGTATAATAATTAAGTTGTTAACTCTTAAAATTATCCTTATTAATTCTTACTAGTTAATGAAGAGGAAAAATACAATACCAACTGAATAAGAAATGTTCCCAGTATTGACACATCTGTGAATTTGTTTAGTATTTCTATATATTAATAATGAGCGGAATTGATTAATGTTAAATCTCTCAAACAGAGCTGTCTTTTTTTTCCTAAAAATTATTCCAAAATGATAATCGAGAAGAAGATTAAAACCAAAAGGAATGGCTGTTTCATCATTCATTAACAAAATGCACCGAATAAAAATATAACTGATTACCTTTTTCTTCTATCAATAACTTCTGTTTTGGGATCAACTATCTATCACAGCTCTCTTTTCTGACCCATCTTTTTTCCCACCTTAAATACTCTGCAATGATACTTTCGACATGATCGTCGAGGAATCTGGAAGAATTCCTTTGGAAGTAGAGTAAAGGACGAAGTTTGTTTGATAAAATGTTCGGAACCGATGCATTCCACAGCTTTTTCTTTGAATTCCACTCACGATTTGAAGTGGAGTGACTCAACTGCAAATATGCACAACGGGCCAGCTAGGAAGTAAGGATCTACTGTGATTGATGGTTAAAAGATCAGAGCTTCAGCGGAAAACTGGGGCTCTTGGAAATAGGATATTGGGTGGGATCTATAATAAAGCCTGAGTAGGAAGAGAGAGCCGGGACTGGCCAGCCGTGGAAATTGGAAAAGCAAGAGCTTACCGCAAAGAGGTTTGGCCAGTCATGTGTGTAATTCGATATGAAGAAGGTTGATTGCGAAGGTGTAATACAATCTATCCGTTTGTTTCCGCCGGTATGTCGTATTTTAGAAGTTTAGAAAAGAGGCTGCAAGAATCCCAGCGGAAAATTTCACTCGACTGAGCAAAGTCAAGAATGTCAAGGTGTATGAGAAAAATTAAATCTCGAAACTGTTGAGAGGGGCTTTTATTATCTGCATCTGAAGATAAAGGGTTACAAGAACATGACAAAAAACGTTTAAAATTTCGAGAGAATTACCAGCATCTGTTTTCACAGAAATAATGTATGTCTTGTTTTGAAGTAGTTAGAGTGCTCACTAAACAATAAGAATTTATAATATTTGTTAGAATTCGACTTTTAAGGACTAATATTTGAAAATACCATTTCAAAAAACCTCAGACTACATTAAATGAATGGGGAACAGATAAAAAATTCTAAGAATGTCCGGTTTTAAAATAACTAAGGAACGTTGATAGGAATTTAAAATATTTAATTGCTTGATGCAGTTAAATACTTCAAGAATTTATTTATATTTAGCTAGCATAGCAAAGATACACAGTGGAACCTAATATAAAAAATGTCCAACCGAATCTAAATACTTCAACGAGGGAACAATCAGATCAAATATTAATCCAAAAGTTAAATTTGAACATTAAAACTCAAACTACAGCCAAGTATATAGAGTATTAAAAATAGAAGAAAAGACTGCATGCAAAAAATCGAATTATAAAACTACAAAAATGAGGCTTCAACAATTTATAATCAGATATATAAAATAATATACAATTTTTACAAGTATATTACTATAAAGTATTAGAAATGATGGATTATGTTTTCCGGTGAATGAAACTCAGCAATATTTTAAAGCTAATAAAATTATTGCAAAACAATAATTCAATTATAGTTAAATATTAATTAAGATTGATTGATTTTTTGAAGACTCGCAGATTTAAACATGAAATTGGATGTGTTTTAGAAAAAAAATTAAATTAAAATAGATTGGCCATAAGCTTAAACATTTTGGTAAAAAAACCACTATCTTTAAATTATATTATTGTAAAACTTAAATATAGAGCTAAGTCGTCAGAGTAAATTAATAATTAAATAGGTTGTTAGACAATTTTTATAAAAAGCAGGTATTTCCTGAAATACCTAAAATATTGAAAGACATATCATATGACTTTTTTTCCTTCAGTTTGATAAAGAATTTGAAGATGAAAAGGCAATTTTAAAAATAAAAATCCACTAAATGTTCTTTTTTTCTAAA
Organism: Argiope argentata; assembly: GCA_026289955.1. Taxonomy (NCBI): domain Eukaryota; kingdom Metazoa; phylum Arthropoda; class Arachnida; order Araneae; family Araneidae; genus Argiope; species Argiope argentata. The sequence continues at coordinate 166,627 of JAOUZG010010951.1, forward strand.
TGTTACTTTTGTTTCGACTTATAACGTCTACTAAAATTGAAATACTAGATTTCATAAGTAAAAAAATACGGATTTTTTTTACACATTTCTCCACGTACATATGACCGTTAAAGAATAAAAGAAACGAATGTGCATTCCTTAATTAAATGCATTTTAAAAATGTCTTAAAATAACAAGGGAATAAAAAACGCACAATAGGAAAAGTCAATTACTTCACTGAGCAATCATTTGCGAACAAAAACATGAAATATAAAAAACTCATCTTTAGATTTAAAAAAATAAATAAATGTAATATTTTAGAGAGAAACAGCTTTGTTGAGAAGAACAAAAGTAGTCTTCTCACAGGTGATTCTGAGGTTTATTTTTCACAAATCCAAATATTTCTTTCATCTTGTTCTTTGTATCAATTTTGGTTTTCATTCGAAGGAAAATAGACAGTGAAAGCTTATAAAATGTGTTTTTTATTTCTTTTATCTTGGAAGTAAACAAAAAAGAGACATCTAGATCTGCCAAAAATTCGGATGAAATTGCCTTGAAGGTATTGGTTACATAACCCTAAAAATGGCACTGTCGGCAGTAGCCAATTTAAAAAGCGACAAGCGATATGTTTGACTAGGATGTCCTGGGAGCATCCTCATATTACAAATATATCATTTCCGCTTTATGATGGCCAAATTCATATCAACTTCTCTTTCAGTTGTAAGAATTCACATTTTCCTAATAATAATTCTTTCTTGATAAGGACAGATCTTACTAAATCTCATTTCTTCGTTTTAAAATTGCTTTAATTTATCATCTCTTCCATTTTTTGGGAAAATAAATAATGTTGGCGTTATTTAAAATGATTCCCTCAATGATAAATCTGTAAAGAAAAGCTTATTCGCTCCAAATTATCAAAGAGGCTTCTTTAATTTGGATCCTTTCTTTGATTCCGACAAAATTTCCATTTATTTTCGATAGTCTAGTACAGTCTCTGTTAACCGAACCCAATGGAGGGTATAAGACATTTCGAATAACAATTTTTCAGCTATGCCAAAAAAATCTTAATCTTATATTTTACGTCTAAGTAATAGATTAATATGCAGTTTTGATTTTTTAATTAAAAAAATAAAGCCCCTTTATAGGCTTTACAAATATACTCTTTATAAGTTAAATAACATTTTTGAGTTGATCAGTGGCATGTCAACATATAATAACTTATAGTCTATGAATTATTCATTCAAAAAACTAAATGAAGGAAGGGTTGTCTGTTTCTTACATCTCTTCCAACGTTTCTGAGCAGCAAATCCCAGTCTTTTTTCAGAAAAGACGTCAAAAAGTGTTGACTCACTGGATTATTCAATAAATCTTAGATTCTCGATTTCGGATGACTCAGATTTCAGCAAGGCCTTGTACAGTTAATCAGGATTATATAACTGAATTTATTGAAATTTTATGTCTTATTTTTTTCTTTTCTCGCCGAAAATGATTTGTATTATTTTCTTTAATTTTTGAGAAATTTCATGCTACGTTTTTACAGGAATCATGATTTATTGTAAAAAAGTGTTAAAACAATTTTTAAGATAAACCTTAGCGATAATAGAGTCATTTCTTTAAATTAAAATTCCAAATGAAATGTATTAGAGATGAAAACATACAGAGATTGTCCACTTAAATCTATGCACATTAGGTTATATTTTACAAAAGAAGAAAATTGAATCATATCGTGAAAAAATCATCTCGATTTTTGTCCAGTATCAAACACATATGCGCTTTTTGATGCACTATCCACTTTACACCTGCTGGAAGCCATTTAGAACTCAATATATTTTAGATGCACCAGAGTACCATGTGTACCAGCATGAGAAAACTTTTAAAGAATTGTGTTTCGAATTTGAAGACTGCGAAAAGGGCGTAGGAAATAATTTCACGTTAACAATAATGTGCATTTTCAAAAACACATTTCACGTTTTTAAATCCAATATTTAAGTGCTAATGTATTTGTTGGACATTTTACATACAAAAGTTCTCTAAGCGTAAATAAATAAGCGTCTAACGTTTTTCTAATGGATCTATTTCTAAACCAAAAAATTTTGATATCAATGAGTTTGTGTTATAAAATGCTTAATAGAATTCTAGGACTCAAAATAAGTAGGAATGTATAAACCTAGTAACCGAACTAGAATGTATAATTCTAGTTTGGTTAAGTTGTATTTGAAATACTGGAATTATGAAATTTTATCTTTTTTTTAAAGGAATTGGAGGAATGTTAATTAGAGGAAGGTATGCTTGAATTTAATATTTTTTAGAAAACAAAAATAATTCCGTTCAATTTTTCCTAGTATTTTCGTTCAATATAAGGAATGGAAAGTTTTTCAATTAAAAGGTGGAAACATCACATTCGGGAGAGGTTCATTCGGATTTAATCTGTTTATTTATATCGTCTTTGTTTATGAATGTTATTATTATGCATTTCGCATTTTAAAATTTAAATTAAATCAGAGTATAAACTAAGAAAATTAAGCCAGGAAATTTCTAAACAATTTATCTTATATAGTCATGTCTAAATAAGTTATAACTTAATATTAAGAATTGATTATTGGTTTCCCGACTTTTCTTTCACATTTAGTAATAACTTTTTTTAACAGCATTCGTTATTAGTACACTCTTTTAACGATTGATTAAACCTATTAGCAATTTAATAAAACGCATATTTACTTTTAATGAAACAAGCACCTCTTATGAAGTTTATTTTTGCATATGTTATTTAATTGTGAACCAATGTGTTAAAATGTATTTAAAATATTCAAAACGAGTTTAACTTTTATGGAGCATCAAATTAAAAGTAGTTGTTCTCCCACTTAATGAGCACAATACTAAAATACTGATATTCAAATACAATTTAACAAGAGCAAATGTTATTTGCTGTTTAAATATTTAATTAATGCCGAATATGTGCCAGTATTGAATAGTTTCAACACCTTATTTAGATTTCAACTAATTTCTATTGATTCAATCATTTGAATAATAAATGTTCGCATATTTGCTTAATACGACAGATATCTTCTATTCAATATAACTTGTAGCTGCCTTTTGGTTTTAGATCAAACGAAATAAGTAAAAGCGTCAATAACAATGTCCTTCCCAGTAAAAAAATCGTCATTGAAAATATATAATCACTTAAAAAAAAATCGTTTCATAGAGAGAGAAAATCTGTACCGTAAGAATTAATCATTTTTATTTTTTATGTGACGCAGAAAAAAAAGCATGTTCCAGATTTTTTTTTATTTAATCTCTTTGTTGACTGACATTTTAAAAATGGATTTCTTTTTTACTCCTTTTAATTGAATTGTGAGGATAATTCAAGAATGTAAAGAAGTAAGAATTGGTGGGAAAATACTTCGTTTCCCCCTAAAAGCCCGAAATTTTAAAATTTGGTTTATTTACGAATCAAACTATCATATTTATTCATTTCACTAAAAGTTGAATTCTTTTAAATACTGTTTTTTACGTATAAAATGAGCTTTCTCCTATAATTAGATTTTGAGATATGACCCTCTTAATTGATTTAAACTCTTTAAGAGGATTTGGAGTTTTCTATTTACCAAATATTTCGCTATTAAGAATACTTTTTTTGCTAGTATTCGTATTTTTAAATCCATTTACTGCGTAAGAAATTAAAGTAATTCTCATTCAAGTCATATTTAAAACATGAGATGAAGTGAAAACTGATAATCTAAATTTTGTTTAATCCAAATTAACAGAATTTTTCCCTTGTGTTTTTAAAAAAAAGTTCCAATATAAAATATTTTGCATTAAATATTTTTGCTAAAAATTTATTTTGGTGTATTTCCTAAAACGAATAGATATAAAAAGCTTTTAAATGTTGTTTTTCTTTTGACATAAAGTTTTATAACTTCAAACAAGTAGATGTTGATTGGTGGGAAAGGATTTTTAATATTGCATCAAAATTAATGATCTTAAAAATATAAATTTGTGCCAGTTTGCAATGATATGTTTCCTAGAAGACAATTTAATTTCGAATTTTTTCAAATGTTGTCCATATATTTTTACAAAAAATAATATGCTGCGAGTTTCTTTTATTATTTCTCCTGACCTCATTGATCTGGCTATATTAATTAGACCTCTAATGGATATCTTTTCCGTTTCCCAAAAATCAAATTGTCCATTTTGAGTCCTGCAGAACACTTTTTTTTACCTAAGTCCTCAGTATGGACATTTGAAATATAAACCTCCTACAATTGATTCATATTTCTGCTTTTTAGTCAAATATAAAACTAATGTACAGCATAAAAGAGCTGATATAAAATATGTATTGATTTTATGGATTAATCTGTTTAAGACTTTTGAAATAAAAGAATTTGTTTACCTTGACTCTATTGACTGAGCAAAATGAAATGCCCCGATATTATATTCTACAAAGCGACATTTTTGATTCTTCCTCATATTTCCCTTACACATTTTAACCTTACAAAATATTAAATTTTGAATTTTCCAGAAATTTCGATCTTAGCACATATGATTGAAAATTTTGAAAAGATTTTTTTCGATAGAAATCGCTTTTCGTAGCATGTTAAATAGAACGCGATATAGATATATGAAGCTCTATGCTATATCTAAAGTCTAAAACAGAATATTGTAGAATTTCTTAGATAAAAATGCGTTGCGAAACTCAATACCTCGTGTCTCTGGTTTCTAAAGTGTACTTGAGCCTGGGAGGTAAGAAAAGGGGGAAAAATCTGAAAATCTTCAAGTACTGAGTTTGGAACATTTCTTCGCTTCTGCTTTTGACAGAAAATCTCCGGATTGGAACTTTACTGTTAAGTTTAAAACGTAGACAAGTTTGAGCTTATTATCATCTAAGCTTGAACTTTCTTCAAGGAAGTTAGGAATCCGAGTAAATCCATTTTTGAGTTTTAATATTCAAGACAGTTTTTAGTACAGAGGGTATATGTAATTTTCCTTTTTAAAACGAGTTTTTCTTTCTTGTGATTTTTAATATTTTAATTGTCTATAACCATGATACAGAAGAAGAAAAATTTTATTTTATTATTTTTTGGGGGGGTAGAGGTTAAAATTTTGATTAATTTTTTAATTAATGCGTGAATTTCCTCAACGCCGGGTAAATATTTTTGGTACGATCTAAAATGCCCTGGTTACATTTCTGTAACCAGAGTGAAACTCGTAGCATAAACATTTTACCCTTCCAAACAATTGAAGCTTGAAATACTTACTACATTTTACTACTTGAAATGTATATGATGATATAAAGTAAGACAATGTATAGTTTAAAGTTTGATCAAATGCAAAGTAATCTTAATAATGCATTTATAAATTGATCTCATTCAGAATGAGAGCTTTGTTATGAATTTTGTCCAATATAATTTAGAAAGATTAAGTGAATCGTGAAAATAAAAACTTTAAGTATTTCACAATATTTACATAATTAAATTTAAATAAACAAAAAAATATAGTATTCTTATCATTCTATTTCATTTTAAATCTTTATTGACAAAAAAATAGCACTGTTATGGTCATTTAGATCTTTTCAGTTTAATTCTACTATCGTATTTATATTGGTAGACAAGAAAAACATTTTTTTTTGATGGATGCAAAAGATGCAACAATCGAATACGTGTTTCAGTGACGATAAACGAGTTGATAAATTTTTCTGAAGGCAAATAAAAGGAAAAATTAAAAATAGCTGAAATGGAAGATAATATTAAAAATAACAATAAAAAATTTAAAATTCGAAAAACAATATTTAAGATTGCACCCAAACTAATATGAGAATTAACTTGGCAGTGTTGTGAAAACGAAGTAAACAATGCTTTAAATATGAAAAGAAAATGTATTTGATTTTTCTCGCATGAAAAATATCACATAATTCTGGAACAAATCTTTCTTCCTACCCTTAAAGGTTACAAATATATTTTCCATTTTTTTAAACCGAAAGTTGCTTGAAGTTCCGCCCAATTCAACGAAGAGGTTGGGAGCGGAAATGAGAAGTCACTCGAAATGTGCTTGAATTCACGCGAAAGGCTTTTCCTGTTTTGTTATTTTATAGAATTTTAGAGAGTGGACAATTCAATAATTTTATCAATAAATTTGTAAAGTTGAGAAAACGTTTTAAACTGGAAAAAATATCGCAAGTAAAATATGGATGGAAACGAGAGGGTATTTGATCTTTTTCTAATAACTATGTTTTTTTGGTAGATTCACTCGAAGATATAATTTAATTTAAATTACTATTCTATAATTTTTTTCTAAATATGTGAAATCGATTTAACGAAGGAGTTATGATATAGCTTTTATTTCAGTTTTAAAATTATAAGATTCAGTATTTATATTTTTAAATGGTGTATCTTTATATGAGAATAAAAACTGATTCTTGTTGAAAAGGATGTTCTGTTATAACAAATACTACTATTCAGCAGAAGAATTATTGATTCTTTTATAATTTAGAGCTTGGTATTTCGAACTAATATATGAAGGATGAATTCTTGAAAGATGGATTCACTATTCGATTATCCCTTCTCTAACCATTCCTGAAAATTTATTTAATTTTCAAATAAAATCTGAATCATTTGCCATTCCATACTTCAACTAGTTAAGTTCTAACAAAAACAAAGTTGGAAACCTAACTGTAATATTTACAATATAAAGTAGTGACAGACTAATGCGTTTTTGACGCCATATGTAATTTTTATTGATAGCTCTTATCCACAGCACTGGACATATTTATTTTTTGACAGAAAGGATTTAAAATAAGATTTGAATGGATTAAACACTAAGATTGCACATTTTTTTAAAAATTTATGATTTGTCAAGGCGTTTTCTTAATTGCTTCCTTTTCTCTCGGAATTTTGTAAATATATCCCCATTTCTACGAAATCTGCGTCTTGAAAAGATGCAGTTCAAGAGGATACCAAAAATATCATTCCAAAACCATGCATAAGTTTTAAAATCTTCGGGTTTGAAATAACAGCTGATAGAATTAATTTGGCTATATCTTCAATTTTAAAACAAGATTTGAAAATTTATGAAATCGCCGACCTCCTTTGTAAGCTACGAATGGTTTCAAGCAATGAATCTAAAGTCGCTGTATTAGTTATCTTACAGTTAGGTTAATGAGCCAAATATCCCGATACCTTCTCTCGGATTGTGTAAGGATTTGTGATGAAGTTTTCGGGTTTTATTTTTGCTTTTTTTCTTCCTTTTTTATTGCTGCAATTTCAAAAAGGTTACAGATTTCATCAGAAATAAAGTTAAGCTATAATAATTAATGATTGCATATAGGTTGATGAATTGAAATTGCTTAAATTTACTATATTCTCTTTTATTACTCTAAAAGGAATATTCATTGAATGCCTCTTGATTTAACCTGTACTTTAACTATTATAATGACAGGTTCCGTTCAGAGGATTAAATAAATTTAAACCATTATAAATTTCTTTTATCTTCTTATCCTCGTTAATTTTACTCTGAAAGAGTATGCGGTATTTCCTGAGAGAAAAAAAATCAGAATCAAAGTAAAAATGAATAAATTATCAAATACGATAGCCACAACGTTTCCAGAATCAAATATTAATGAGGAACAAAATCGCTTTACCAAACAGCTCCCGGGATTAGAGCAAAGTTGGCGTAATTTTCCCCGTGCTCGTTGCTCGCACGAAGTGTTCTCCTGGAATTTCCTCCTTCACTAAGTGTTTCATCATGTAAGCTGTTGTGCTTCAAATGGCTCGTAAAAAGTCCCATTCCTTCGTTTCGTTTAACAGATCTTGATAGTCAAGTGGTTGCAAATTGCAACGTTAAGTAGGGCTGTCCCTTGTTGTGGAAAAAGATAAAAATTGACTTAGGCGTGGAAGTGAAGGCGAAAATAAGATGTGTTTTATGAAGAAAGAAATGCCGTGCTTCCTAGCGATAAATGTGTGGACAGTCTGGAACTAGGAGGTCTTGGAATGATTGCCCGTTTTTCTACATAATGCATGACACTACAACACCCTCATTTTTGCTAAGGATCTACTTCAATACTTTCATCAATCATTTGGAAAATTGATTTATTTAACCTTTTAATTAGCTGGCAAATAATATTTGGGAATTTGCTGAAATTTCATTCTAATTAAGAATGTAGAAGACGTTTAAATATATCAAAGCGATTATTTCATCTGTGCCTCTAAGATGAAGCTTCCAAGATCTCATCTGAAGAAAATCCTCCAAATCGATATGATAACAAGATGGCAAAAGGAATGGGAAGAAGGCGAAACAGGTCGTTCCACATATAACATAATACCAAAAGTTTCTCTCTACTCTGCCAACTGGGACAGAGCGAATGTTCTTTTCTTCACTGGACACGGCCCATTCCCGACATACCTATAGAGATTCCATCTAGCCAACTCTCCTTACTCTCCTTATGCCACAGAATGCCTACTCACTCTCTCATGACTCATGAGAAAGCCAGAAATAAGTCTGGAAGAAGAATGGTACAGAAGAATTGTATCAAATACCCTTTCACGTGGCAAATTCAACTCCATAGTAAGCCATATTCATAAATATCAGGGCCTCTTCAAGGCCTACAATAGTTAGACAAGAATTCTCCTTGTGATAATCAACCAAAATCAAAACTTAAAAAGTCCTTCAAAAATGCAGATTTCCACTCCCCTTTTTTTCTCTTGTCTTGTGCTCATCCAACTGGTTAGATAACCTAGCGTTATAGGCACCGGGGGCACATGATGGCGTTATGTTATGTTATGTTATGGGCCTCTAAGATTAAGCTTTACTTTTCCATAATTACTGATACAAATATCAAGAATTATATAATACTATACATGTGTCATATAAGTAATTGTATATGAAGGGTTAAGAGTAAATATTATACTGAGTCCTGGTTGAAGCCCCAACCCCTTGCTGCTGTAGTCTTGAATTCGAGACTGGAAAAATAAGTGTTTTCGAGTCTATTGTAACGAAGATTCATCTTGTAGGCAGATGTAATGTATTCCATGCATACCATGTACCATGCAATCTAAATCAAGTGTTTTTATGCTAGTGTGTCGTGAAACTTTGGAAAGGAGTATGCCGGATCAGGTATATTCCTCATCCCCCAATCAGGGCTCTAAATACAGGACCGTTTCCAAATATACCAAGTTAGACAAAGAGACGTTAATTTAACCAGTCAATGAATATTTCCATAGTTTGCATAGGTTTCTGTATTAATAAACAATTATAAATGCTTATTCCTTTCATTTCAAGAAGTTGAATTTATATCTGAATGATTGATTTGGGAGCCTCCATTATTTAACCAAGTATATCATCCAATTGCACAGTCTTACATTAAAGTACAATTTTGCTCTGGCTAAAAGGTTATTGGATATCAAAATTAAACATGAGTGTCACATTTGGTGTGTATTAGTTCTCATGAGTTAAGTACAAAAATCGCAAAATCCTGTTTCTTAGTGTCGCTTAATTGATTTTGATAGTTAAGTGGCTCTAAATTTCAACTTTAGAAGTGGATTACTTTCGTTAAGTACGGTTGGCCTTTTGTAGTAAAAACCGCAGGATAAAAAAAAGGAGAGATAAAAATTGACTTACGGGGGGGGGAAGCGAAGGGATGGCTAAACTAAGATGTGTTTTATGGAGAAAGGAGTAGCGGACTTTCTACCGATAAATATGTGAACAGTCTCCAACAACTAAACATTCAGAAGGAATAAAAATACGAGAGTAGAAATCCAAAGGGAGTGTGACTCTAGTGAGTAAATAATATTAAAAAAAATATGAAAAGGAGAAGTTTGTGTGCGAGAAAGAATCGAAGCAAAGCCAGTCAGTTTCTATTGTTCCATTGTTCTCTGACATCTTATACTAAGGCCTGTCGGAAATCGATGAAATTGGTGCCGGTCCCCGTTTTTTATTTTATTTATATCTATTTATTTTATTTCGCCTTTTTACTCCAGCTCCTGCAAGGGTCGTAAATTTCGTTGGAAGGGAAAACATGAAATAAATAAATGGAGAATAGAGTTTGAGAAAAACTGTTTGCTGCCGATTTCGGTTTTGGCTATATATATATATATATATATATATATATATATATATACAAACATTTTTCATCTGAAAGGTATTTACTTTTGATTTGAATTGGTAATCAAGTCTGAATTAATAATTTTTATAGCTTTTCAAGCAACAAAATTCTATATAATTTGTTGGTTCAAGTCAGAATATTCTGGTCTTTCCTTTGTCTAAAATCCTTCAAAAATGCGAAGAAATTATGTGAAAGATATATTGAGGGGTTAAACCCCTTGAAAGAACATACAATGAGATAATTCTGAAGGCTGATAAAGAAAAAAAAATTTTTTTATGATGCATTGATATTTCAGAATTTAATAAAAAAACCATAATTGTTTCAAGCCTTTTCCGAAAATTTCTTTTTCTTCCATAATAATAAAAGGCTTGTATATGAAAAAAATTAAAACTTCTTAGTTGCATTACGACAAGTGGTGTATGCGTATAATTTATGAAAGGAGATCTATTCAGTTTTAATAAACTTTTGAGTCATTTTAATTTTCGTATAGCATACTTAGCAAAATGTTTCATGAAATGTATAAATAAATAAATAATTATTTGATTTCCTTTATTTACTTTTCAAACGATAATAGGTTTGCATGTAATATAACACTTTTCATAATTCCAAGACTTAACACTTTTAAGCAGAACTTTTTTTTAATATCAAAAGAGAGATGTTTTTCTATTTGCTTTCATGTCAGTTTCCCAATTCCTTTGCTGAGAAATCCATAATTTTCCTTTTTGAAAGTCACCAAAAAGCAATTGTATGTAAATGTTTTAAATAAAATAATTCAGCCTTATGCAAACAACAGATATCGATTTTGTTTTCAAATACATAATCGCTTCTTGAATTGGCTCAAATTAACTATTGCATGATTTGCAATATGATATTATTATTTGACGTATAAAAATTGACTTAAACGAGTCATTTCTGCCGAAACATTAGTTTGTGGGAAGAAGAAGACAATGGAATCTTTCGGATTCAGTGTTTGAGATATCTGATAGTTTTCGATGATGAGGAGATGACGTGTCCTCTTTACACGGAAGAAAGGGTGCAGTAGCTTCTACGAGTACAGTTTTTGATTTATATGATATATACCCCAAAGCTACAACATTTTTATGATGAAAAGGAATTTAATTATTTATGAATGATGGAAAATGCAGCCTATTATTTAATTTCAGTGAAATATTCAATGACTGATTGATGTTCCTGTAATATTATTACGGTAATAACTATTTTCTAATGACATTTTGTCGCTCCAATCATGAAGTTAACTATGGTATTATCGCATGTCGAACAATACTTTAGATTGAAGTGCTTAGAAATGATAAGTACTTAGAAATAATTATGTGAATCTCAAGTTACCCTTTTCTAGCAAATAATTTATAGTTCCAGAAGATTTTTGATTTCAAATATATCTTAGAAAAATAGATATTGAGATACATGTTTCTCAAAAGCAAGGTACAGTTCGAATCAAGTATTTAATCTGAAATGCAGAGTTGTCAAATAAATTATTGAAATATAGTTTTAGAAAATATTATTTGAAAGCTCTATTTGTAAAATATCTATTTAACTAATTAAAAATTCAAACAAGTCTTTATACTTTTGATTATAAATTATTGAGAACTTTTTGCTGCTACTTCTTTCAAATTAGGATATTTATAGGTATTTTTTGTTGAAAGAAAGGAGCCTTACCCAAGAACACTTTTTTTTATCATAGCCTTTTTCTTTCATATACCATGAATTAATCTTCACTTCTTTCGTGTATTGTCTTAATTAAACTTTCAGCATTCTTTTCACTGTATTAGACATTTTAAAATACAAAAATGGTAAGTTTTCATAAGTTAGGAGTTAAATTGGGGAAAATTCAAAGTTACTGAAACTTTATTTATAATTTATTACAATTTTGTGTTTCAAAGTTCATTGTCATATTTTCCACAAATAAATGAATTATGTTTGATGGAAGATAATAGATGCGCCTCATTTTCTAGGAAACACCATAACCTATTAAGAATCAGAGTTATCTTTCATAATTCCAAATTTAACCTCCTGTAGCTTGTCCTGAAGTTAGCGTATAAGCAAACGCTACTTTCTAGGCCTAATCGTTCCAATCCGCATGCGTCATCTTATCCTATTAAATAAAATAAATCACCTTCCTGTGGCGCCAACACTAGCATTGGAAACCATTCTAAGACAATTGATGGTCACATGTACACTTCCCCCGCCTCAAAGTTTATGAACCTGAACAGAAGATATATAGGAGGACATCAGCCAGATATTTCAGGGCTCTCTTTGAAATTGACGTGGGTTATTACTTCACGAACTCGATATATATTCCTGGCCGACCGATACTTGTGACCAAAGCACGGAGAAAGAATTTATACACCGAAGGATATAGACGCATATAGACTGCACAGTTACGTTGTCCATTGGTGATAAAACACGAAGAACAATAATGGATTTGCTTTCTTTGTTTCGACCTTAGCTCTTTTTCTCTGACTCTACCTTTTTCACTTGGCCATTGGTGCTGGCTGGCTTTCTATAGCCTTTTTTTTTAGCTGCTGGTTCAATCAGTGAAACTAAGTTTCATTGTTACTTCTAGTCTGACTAGGCGAGAGAAAAATGTTGATATTTTCTTTTTCTTCTTAAACCAATGACTTCTGGTGAATTGCATTTCTCTTGGGGCTTAGTTCTCAGGATTAGCAGCATTTTTTGAAAAGGAGATGATTGGAAAAGCTCGAAAGGGTAACCAAAGATGTAGAAGATATTTAAAATTTAAATCGATCTTTTTAATGGTTGGCTTACAGGTAAAAAGACATGACGTCAAACTCAAAAACTTATCATTTGATTCTGTTGGATTGAATTTTTTAGAAAAGCTTCGATGGAAAAACAAACAATACAGTTAGTTATTCTCATGGAAAGTGTTTACAAATATCTAGTTTGGATTTAAATTATTCACCTTAATTTTACCATTATTTTTGGAAAATTTATTGCCTTAATTGTAAAGATATATGCTTTAAAAAAATTAAATTGCGATATTTAAAAGTTTTGACTTAGAATCAATCTATATATTATTCAAGATTACTATTAAAAGAATTATTCAATAGATCAAAGCGTTGAAAGTATACTCGCAATTATTATTCGATTGATTGCTGCAGATTGCTGTTCACAATGATAAAAGATTATACTCCGGATTCTTCTTTTAAAATTCACAAACTATAATTTAATTATTACAAAAAATTATTATTTATTACAAAAATTGAATTTTTACTGTTTTTTGATCCTTGAATGTTTTAGGTTTTTGCTGATTTAATTCGGATCAATTTGTTTACATAAAATATTATGAAAGACACCTTTAAAAAGAAATATATTTATCTTTTTGATTTATATTCAACAATGTTAATTATTTAGCGGTGTTTCATTCGTTTTAATCAATGCAAACAAACAAGAAATCAATTTCGATTTTTATGTGCTTTTTTTGTTTCTATACCTTCAAATAAATAAATGCTATAATTTATATCATCTAATTTATTTCAAACTAGCCGCCTTTGACGACCGGTAGGTACGCCAGTATCCTACTTAAGGGCTCAATCAATTTTTTTTGTATATTTGGTCACATAATAAGTTTTTCAGCAAAATATTTTTAAGCTTCAAATTTCGATAGTCATATAATTCACTTATACTATTATGTAGGCCTTAAGCAGTCCTGATCCTTGAACTCCGCAACTCTTTCTGATTTTCTATCAGTACACGTAAAATTCAGTTTTCAATTAAAGTGGAAATGATGAAACTTCAATTAATATAAAGACCTCTTTACTCAACCCAAGCATGTCTTTAAATAAAACTCAGAACTGAAAGTAGAGTAGTCCAACATTGAAATTTTATGTTCACTACAGAAATTGAAACATTATATATATTTTTAATAATTTATTATATCTCAAGGAATTATAAAGCAAAAATTTCACAGATTAAATAAAACATTCAGTTTTTAATTTTATTTTTAGATGTATATAAATGCTCTCATTAATAACATTTTTTAGGTTTATAAAAATATTTCAAAAAATTATGATTTAAATTACTTTGGTCTTATAGATTCATATTCTGTAAAATATTCTCAACATTTCAACTTCTAAATAAATAAACATTTCTATCTTCTGCGATCAAATCTGGCCGATTTGTTTAGTTCTGAATATTGCAAGTTTAGAACAATAATTATTTTCATAATCTAAGCCAATTATTCTAGAGTAACCCTGATTGGATTCTTTGAGATTTTGATAAAGTGATCTAAAATCGCCAGTTTTTACCAAATATTATTATATTGAAATTTTCATAGATCGATCAGCTTAGATGATTGATTCAGTTGTTTGCAGTGAAACTATTTTTATTTTAAGGACTTAATGTCTCTAGAATATTTTGTGAAATATGATTCACAGAGCAGATGATATATGTAAAAATTTAAAAGTCGTAATTCATCAGCATTTTTTCCCTCAATCTACTAATTATATATTTCACTAAGGCCATTTGTTAAGAGATGTATGTCTATCAAAAAAGTTAACAAATTAGATGTTAGATTCCGATGACAGAAGATGCCTTGTAGATGTTAAGCCATATTTGCATTAAATAAAACTTTTAAATTGAGTTAGTAATATAAGTATCGTAAAATATCATAAAAAACGTTTCATTGCATTTATTTTCCAAAATTATCACGTTTCATATTTGTTTCATTTTATACAGACACGTGCGGAAAATGACATTTTTATATGTTTAATTTGGAATGATAGTTGATTTATTTTTTCTCGTGAGAGAACACGATATTGTTTTGTCTCCGAAATATGAGGGTAAAAAATATTTTTATATGCTTTTACAAATTTTGAATTGTTAATTATTACGTATGCTTGTTTGAAAGAAGATGCGTTTTCAAATAGCTGACCTGTATTTACCAATATAGCTTTAATATTACGTATGCTTCGTTGAAAGCAGATGCGTTTTTATTTCGCATGATTCCTTAAAATGCGGGATAAATTACAATCACGAAGGCGAATTCTTTGATGAAATTTATATTTTTCTGTTTTATTTTTTGGTAGTAATTAACTTTTTTAAATCAGAAGTTCTGAAAATGTGATGACAATATTTTATTAAAAACTTTTTTTTGAGATCCTCGTGAAGATAAAATTTTATTTTAATTTTATGCGAAATAAATTGTTGAAAAAATAAATTAATTAAATGTTTAAAAATTCATTAAAAATGGAATTTTAAGTTATAGGTCAAAATCAGTATTATTGAAAAGCTATTTTTTTAAGCTTTAATTTGATGCAAATATCAATTTTGTGCTGTAATATTTTAGGACGTTATAGCGAAAAAACTTCAAAATTTCGCTTATTTTTATTTAATTCAAATTTTATTTAAAAATTCAAAAAAGGCTCCGAGGTACTTCTTCCCGTCCCCCAAGGTATACATGTACCAAATTTGGCAATTGTAGGTCGAACGGTCTGGCCTGTACAGCGCCAACAGATACACGCACACACACATTGCGCTTTATTATAAGTGAAGATTAGACATTTTTTACACAGTTTAGGCAATTTTTTCTTCAATGTTGAAACTTTGATTGCTCCAAAAATACGAAAACTCTTAATGAAATTTTAACAAAATTTAAAAACTAAATGAATAAAAATAATAAATTCAAAAAATTATAATTAGATTAATTTATGCCCATGAATTCTCTGTAAAGAAAAGTATTTTGATAGCCAAAAATGGTTTTCAATACATAAAAGATGAATAAACGTTAAAATATGTTTTAGTTTTACAATGTTGTAAAATGAAGACTCATTGTAAAATCCGTTTCAACACATTTTTATGATATTAAATAACTATCCTTAGTCATAGGTCCATTTTTTGCATATTATTATAGCTATGTTTTCAATGAATAATTACTGATAATGGATGTTATACGGATTCTGACAAGGTAATACAAATTTTGGTTGACAGTTATCTATATAATTAATTAGAATTACTTTGGATATTTAGCGATTAACTCATGCATCAACAAGTTCGATGTTAATTCTATAATATAGACTGAAATTTTAAAATTAATACGAGTGGCAACATTCCATGCTAATTTTATGGAAATAGAACTAAGATTTTTGTGAATACTGAAAAATACTTTTATCACTTTTATTAAATATATTATTCTCTTCCGAGCCTTTTAACTCGAGCGTTAATTTATTGTCATACTTATTATCCTATGATGCTTGGTATCGTTGCTTATTTTCGATTTTATAATTTTGAACACAATTTAAACATGTCTTTCAAAATACGGCCATATCTAGCTCTCGCGTCATAAAACCAAATCAACCAAACCGATAAACACATAAATAATGCAAATTCTGTCTTTCAAGGTAATCTTCAAAGCTCTTTCGCAAGCTTACCTTAAATAATGCTCCCGCTGACTTGAATATGAGTCTGCGTATTCAGTTATTCACGAGTACTATGCAAAAATAAGTGAAGCCATAGATCTTTTTGAGACGTCTAAATCCCTTACACCTGCATTTAAATCGATTTCTTGTAGCAACATTTCACGAACTTAATAGAAGCCCAGTCAAAAACTCAGAGGAAAGTCATTTCTCACCCGCCAAGGAAAGCTCTGATTCCACAGGCAGTTGCAACTTTCTCCAGTTTCAAAAATTGCGGGAAAGACAAAACCGGAACGGGTGGCTGAAATTTGGACATCTGACAAGGAAACAAATGGCTGCATTGGATGGGAAACGCGCTCTTTCTACGGCTCTTACAACATGTAATTTCCTCGTTTCCAGCAGATGATTCATCATGCCGGAATGGAAGCTTTTGATGTTTGTCACTGATTGGGGTTAATTAAAGGTTTCACTCTCCACACAGTTGAAATCTGTCTTTCGAAAAATGTATCTTGTTTGTTATGTGAGCGATGATAGAGTTCGTGGTGTGTTTTGAGGCAGATTTGCTTGTAAGCATTACTGCTTGGATTTCTATACGGTTTGTTTGAATTGAATAGAAAATATAGGGATGTGGGGGGAGCTTAAAAAATAAATATTAGAAAAGTTAAAATTTGGATTATTTTCAATTCTTTTAAGATATAAGTCAAGAAAAAATATGAAGTTTGCATCGCGTTTTAAAATGCAATGGCTACGAAGTAAAATTGGGGTTTAAATTTTAATCCTATTAATGTCTCAATTTGAAGTAGCATGAGAGATACCTTTAGAAGAGGCTTTTGACTCGCGATCTTTAATGTAATTTTGAATAAATTGAGTGGGCACCCTTTTCCTCCTAAATTCTGAAATTTATCAGAGAAATTTGCTTTTGACCCTCTGTAGATTTAAAGTGCAATTTACAGATGTTTAACGTAATCAATTTTCGAGCTCGTGACCTTCTTATACCGAAATCGATATCATATATCTTGGTAAACGCTGAGTAAGTAAATTTATATGTTTCCGTCTATAAAACTCCAATTGTTGGATTTGACTAATCAGAAGTATGTTGAAATGTCAACAAAAAGAAATGAAGAATTTTCGAATGAATTTTTAGAAACTTTGAAAAAATATCACAAGAAATGAATAATAGAAAACCATTATTTTATTATTTTCAATTTATGTAATGAAAAAAGAGAAGCTAAAGCATATTGATGAAGAATACTTGAACAGATTTTAAGATATTTTTAGAATTAAAAAAGTCTTTAGCTTAAAGTAAAATTAAATACTCAAAACTAAAAGTTTATCCCAAAATCAAAAATTAACATGATTTCTAAACGTAATTGTAAATAAATTAAAAA